>CM038709.1:48636616-48674116 GCA_021613375.1 Megaleporinus macrocephalus
ATCGCCCAGCTCTATGTCCACTGTACAAGCCTTTTGGGGACTGTGTTTTGATCTAGGGGTCTTCAGTTGGTCAGGACTGACCACCTGAATGGACTGAATGACCAAGTGATCCTAGTAAAACCTCCTCCTAATCCAAATCCAGTTATTACATCACAGGTTTAGTGTGTGACTGAATCATCACACCTGGACCTGCTGTGGTTCCTGTGGCACTGAAGAACATCAGCACGGCTAAACACAGCAGTAGTAGTTCCTTTAATCAGGTTACGCTGACCTCTGGTCAGTAAATATTTAAAAACCGTCTCAGCTGACTTCGGGAGTCCAGCACGTCTAGAACGTCCCTGCTAAACTGAGCTTGGACGCCTCAAGACTGTCAAAGCTGGTTGACCAGTTTTCGTTAGAGTTGGATGGATCATGCTGGTCAGGGTGAGAGACCAGGCTGATGGACTTGTTCTTGGTCCTGGAGGTCCAGTTCTCCCAACACAGAAGCTCGTTAATGAAGTAGAGATGAGCAGAAGTGGCTGTACTGGGAATCACTAAACTGTGTAGGACAGTGGATCTCCAGGACCAGGGCTAAGAAACACCCAAACAAAAGCAGATCCTAAACTGGTCCACCAGCTTAACCAGTTGTTTGACCAGCACAGACCTTCTGAAACCAGCTGGTGAAGCCAGAACTGGTCTCAGCTGAACTTTCCAGCAGAGAACCGTAGAGATTATCCATATTTATTCAGGAAGACGCTGGACGTGTGAGGTCAGTCCTGAAAGCTGCAATGATTTGATTCTGCGGAGACGGAAACACTGAAGGTCAGTTCTTACAAACGCAGGACGGCTGTGGAAAATCAGTCGAGCCTCAAGAGTCTCAGTCTCCTCTCACACGGCGAGGTGATATAATAGTGATGGTTGAAAGTTGTGTCACTTCAAAGAGTCTGTATGACTCAGAACAGTCTCTTAACATTCATTATTTAAAGCCAGTCTCATCCCCCTCTCTCTTCATCCCCGTCACAAAACCCAAACCTCTCCGTCAGAGAGAGAGAGAGAGAGAGACAGAGAGAGAGAGGGACACAGAGAGAGAGAGAGAGAGAGAGAGAGAGAGAGAGAGAGAGAGAGAGAGAGAGAGAGAGAGAGAGAGAGAGAGAGAGAGAGAGGGACACAGAGAGAGAGAGAGAGAGAGAGACAGAGGGGGGGAGAGAGAGGGAGAGAGACAGAGAGAGAGAGACAAAGAGAGAGAGAGAGAGAGAGAGAGAGACAGAGAGACAGAGAGAGAGAGGGACACAGAGAGAGAGAGAGAGAGAGAGAGAGAGAGAGAGAGAGAGAGAGAGAGGGACACAGAGGGAGAGACAAAGACAGAGAGACGGAGAGAGGAACAGAGAGAGAGAGGGAGAGAGAGAGAGAGAGAGTCAGAGACAGAAACAGAGAGAGAGAGAGAGAGAGAGAGAGAGAGATACAGAGAGAGTCAAACAGAGAGAGGGACACAGAGAGACAAAGAGAGAGAGTCAGAAAAACAGAGTGAGGGACACAGAGAGACAAAGAGACTACTACCACTACACCACCATACTAACCACTACACCACCGTACTGACCACTACACCACCGTACTAACCACTACACCACCATACTGACCACTACACCACCATACTAACCACTACACCACCATACTAACCACTACACCACTATACTAACCACTACACCACCGTACTGACCACTACACCACCATACTAACCACTACACCACCATACTGACCACTACACCACCATACTAACCACTACACCACCATACTGACCACTACACCACCGTACTGACCACTACACCACCATACTGACCACTACACCACCATACTAACCACTACACCACCATACTGACCACTACACCACCATACTAACCACTACACCACCGTACTGACCACTACACCACCATACTAACCACTACACCACCATACTAACCACTACACCACCGTACTGACCACTACACCACCATACTAACCACTACACCACCGTACTGACCACTACACCACCGTACTGACCACTACACCACCGTACTGACCACTACACCACCATACTAACCACTACACCACCATACTAACCACTACACCACCATACTGACCACTACACCACCGTACTGACCACTACACCACCGTACTGACCACTACACCACCGTACTAACCACTACACCACTATACTGACCACTACACCACCATGCTAACCACTACACCACCATACTAACCACTACACCACCATACTAACCACTACACCACCGTACTAACCACTACACCACTATACTGACCACTACACCACCATGCTAACCACTACACCACCATACTAACCACTACACCACCTTACTAACCACTACACCACCGTACTAACCACTACACCACTATACTGACCACTACACCACCATGCTAACCACTACACCACCATACTAACCACTACACCACCATACTAACCACTACACCACCGTACTAACCACTACACCACCATACTAACCACTACACCAACATACTAACCACTACACCACCATACTAACCACTACACCACTATACTGACCACTACACCACCATACTAACCACTACACCACCGTACTAATCACTACACCACCGTACTAACCACTACACCACCGTACTAACCAATACACCACCATACTAACCACTACACCACCGTACTAACCACTACACCACCATACTGACCACTCACCACCATACTAACCACTACACCACCATACTAACCACTACACCACCGTACTAACCACTACACCACCATACTAACCACTACACCACCATACTAACCACTACACCACCGTACTAACCACTACACCACCATACTAACCACTACACCACCGTACTAACCACTACACCACCATACTAACCACTACACCTCCATACTAACCACTACACCACCGTACTAACCACTACACCACCGTACTAACCACTACACCACTATACTAACCACTACACCACCATACTAACCACTACACCACCGTACTAACCACTACACCACCATACTAACCACTACACCACCATACTAACCACTACACCACCATACTGACCACTACACCACCATACTGACCACTACACCACCGTACTGACCACTACACCACCATACTAACCACTACACCACCGTACTAACCACTACACCACCATACTAACCACTACACCACCATACTGACCACTACACCACCGTACTAACCACTACACCACCGTACTAACCACTACACCTCCATACTAACCACTACACCACCATACTGACCACTACACCACCGTACTAACCACTACACCACAATACTAACCACTACACCACTATACTAACCACTACACCACCATACTAACCACTACACCACCGTACTAACCACTACACCACCATACTAACCACTACACCACTATACTAACCACTACACCACCATACTAACCACTACACCACCGTACTGACCACTACACCACTATACTAACCACTACACCACCATACTGACCACTACACCACCGTACTAACCACTACACCACCATACTAACCACTACACCACCATACTAACCACTACACCACCATACTAACCACTACACCACCATACTGACCACTACACCACCATACTAACCACTACACCACCATACTGACCACTACACCACCATACTAACCACTACACCACCGTACTAACAAGTAAACCCTCCCACTGATTCATCAAAACACCCACGGAACCTCATCTGGAGCTGTGATTGGTCAGGATGCTCACAGCACACTATGATTGGTTGGAGGGCTCGTTTGCATATTGCTCCCGTTTGCAATGTCAGTATTGTGAAGATCAATAAGATGATTAACAGACACCGTGCAGCTTAAATGAGAACGAATCTGAAATAGTTTCAGTTTTTAAGAAAGCGGGTTTGACCCAGAAAGGCTAATGCTAATGCTAACCAGCGATAACAGTGAATGAACCTCATCTGGACCAAATGGACGCACATGTTCAACCACTGGCCACAGTCAGTGTCCACTGTATTAGAAACATGTGTTATTGTCACTGTCCACTTTTTTCCTTTGTACTTCCACTAACTGGCCACTTTATTAGAAACTGTCCACTGATGAGCGGCCACAGGATGGCTAACACAGTGTCTGGATGTCTGGTGCCGCGCTGTTCCCCTTTAAATAATCGCTTTTAAAAACTTCTGTTTCAGCTCCTAATCCGTCTCATCGTCAGGACCCGGTTTAGGAGACGGATTTAGGATTTAACAGCGAAACTCGGCCACGGCAGTGACCGCGGCTTTGGCCATGTCTCTCTAACCCAAAAACAAGAAGCAGCCGTCAACTCAGGATGTTACTGGACCAGTGGGGGACCGTCATGGCCCTCTACGCCCTCTCAGAGGACCTAAAATATTCTTAACACACACACACACACACACACACACACACACACAAACACACACACACACACACACACACACACACACACACACACACACACACACACATACACACACACATAATTTTATTTTATCTACTTACAGTTTGACAATCAACAACTAAACAATTCTAAAAATATAGACAAATAAATCATTTAAACGTGTCTATTCAGTCTGTGTTGGAGCGTGAGGGGTTAAGTGTGTCTCCCCCTATAAGGACTGTGATGTCTCCGCAGAATGTTGGTGATTGGTGGTCCCGCTGTTCATGTACAGAGGGGGCAGTCAGTTATATTTCATACCAATTTCAAACAGTAAAACTGACCAATCATATCTTCCCTCTAAGTAGGCGGGCTTAACTGTATGATCATTTCCGCTAGCTAGTTTGCTGAGTCACGCTGGAAGCCCATCATAGCGTTTGTTGGAAATGTATGGACAGACAGGTGGTCAGGAAAGCACGGGAAGGTCCTGGCTTTGTTATCCCCGGCAGTGGGGGCCTTTATGACAGGCAACCTTAGCTCGAGAACAAGACTCTGCGATGTTATCTTCAGACCTTCTAGGCTCGAGAACCACTCCACCTGAAAGTTTACGACATGGCCAGGAGGAGCCAATTGGCCAAAAGGCAATAGAAGGAGGGCCATAAAAGACAAGCAAGTACAGTCATCTTTGAGACCAGGTTGGACCAGGTTGAGACCAGGTTTAGACCAGGTTGGACCAGGGCAGACCAGGTTGAGACCAGGTTGGACCAGGGCAGACCAGGTTGAGACCAGGTTGAGACCAGGTTGAGACCAGGTTGGACCAGGTAGAGACCAGGTTGGACCAGGTTGAGACCAGGTTGAGACCAAGTTGGACCAGGTTGAGACCAGGTTGAGACCAGGTTGGACCAGGTTCAGACCAGGTTCAGACCAGGTTGAGACCAAGTTGGACCAGGTTGAGACCAGGTTGAGACCAGGTTGAGACCAGGTTGGACCAGGTTCAGACCAGGGTGTGAGAGCTCAGAGAAACGTCCACCGCAATCCCAAAATAAACAGCTTAAACTCTGAACTGGTCTCCCTCTTCATTCTGACGGCAAAAAACAAAGATACAACAACCGTGTTTGGAAAGCCTGTAATTACCTCTGACTCTACTGATGACTCTACTGATGACTCTACTCTGTGACTCTACTGATGACTCTACTGATGACTCTACTCTGTGACTCACCTGATGACTCTACTGATGACTCTACTCTGTGACTCTACTGATGACTCTACTCTTTGACTCTACTGATGACTCTACTGATGACTCTACTCTGTGACTCTACTGATGACTCTACTGATGACTCTACTGATGACTCTACTCTGTGACTCTACTGATGACTCTACTCTGTGACTCTACTGATGACTCTACTGATGACTCTACTCTGTGACTCTACTGATGACTCTACTCTGTGACTCTACTGATGACTCTACTGATGACTCTACTCTGTGACTCTACTGATGACTCTACTGATGACTCTACTCTGTGACTCTACTGATGACTCTACTCTGTGACTCTACTCTGTGACTCTACTGATGACTACTCTGTGACTCTTCTGATGGCTCTACTCTATGACTCTACTGATGACTACTGATGACTCTACTCTGTGACTCTACTCTGTGACTCTACTGATGACTCTACTCTGTGACTCTACTGATGACTCTACTGATGACTCTACTCTGTGACTCTACTGATGACTCTACTCTGTGACTCTACTGATGACTCTACTCTGTGACTCTACTCTGTGACTCTACTGATGACTACTCTGTGACTCTTCTGATGACTCTACTGATGACTCTACTCTGTGACTCTACTCTGTGACTCTACTGATGACTCTACTCTGTGACTCTACTCTGTGACTCTACTCTGTGACTCTACTGATGACTCTACTCTGTGACTCTACTGATGACTCTACTGATGACTCTACTCTGTGACTCTACTGATGACTCTACTGATGACTCTACTCTGTGACTCTACTGATGACTCTACTCTGTGACTCTCCTCTGTGGTGAGCGGAAGTGAGAGAGTGCGACGCTGAAAGTCATATTCAGGTGTCTTGGCGAGCGGCGGATGATAAAAGAGTGATAATGGAGTGGAATCCAAACGCGTGTCGGGCCGTTTCTGTGGGACGCGGTCACAGAGCCGGAGAAACGCTGTTACTCTCCTGCTCGGAGTTTTCCCGGAGCTTCAGAGTCGCCTCGGCGGCCTGCGTCTCTCACAAAGGCTGAAAGATGAGCAGAGCTGGACTGAGCTGGACGCTGCATTAGCACAGCCGTGCATGAACCCGTCTGAGATTAAACCAGAAAAACACAGAAACGCTGAACGTCTCCTCCGAAACACACAGCAGGGACGGCTAGCGATGCTACAGCAGACGCTAAGCCGCATGCACTCGAGGATAAACTCTTCTTTTACTGAATGATTGACAGTTTTATAGAAAGTTTTATACTTTCTGAGAGATTTAAACGCTGGAGAAGTGTAAGCAGGGTCACACGTTGCTGTGTGCGTATTGTGTTAGCGTCCATTTGGCTAAGATGAGGAGCGTTCACTGTCAGCACTGGTTAGCATTAGCATTAGCATTAGCCTTTTCTTAGAAAGCTAAGTCATTCTTAAATTCACACAAACCTGCGTTCACGCTGCACAGGGTTTGTTAATTGTGTTATTGATTTTAGCCATACTGACATCACAAACGAGAGCAATATGCAAATGATTCCTCTAACCAATCACAGGGGGCTGTGAGCATCCTGACCAATCACGGCTCCAGACGAGCTTCTGTGGGTGTTTATATGTAAGTTATGTGTTTCGGCACATTGCATCACTATAATATGTAAAGTTTATTACAGTTTTTGTATTTAAGGTATTTATTTTTATTTGAAGTGTTGTTTTTGTGTGTGTTGCGCTGCTAACAGCGAGACATTTGCTATTTTGTAAAAATATATTATATGTAGTGTTTTTGTAATTAAAATATTAATTTAAAGTTCTTTTTTTAGGCTGTGCTGCTGCTTTAACGGCACGACCTGCTGTTTTGTTAAATTAACTACACTCAGTGTTTTGTTTCTAAAGTGTTGTTTTCTGTGTTTCTATGGTAATGGTGGGACGTGTGCTATTTTGTTACATTTATTACACTTTGTTATTCAAGGTATTTGCATTTTTTATTTTTATTCCAAGTATAATGCTATTTTAACAGCAATATTCTTATTAGATAGTTAAATAATTCAATTTTGTTACTGTATTTAAAATAATTATTTTTATTTTAAGTGTTCAAGGAGTTGTGTTTAAGTTATATCATAGTGCTCCGCTGCTATGATAGGTGCTACTCTTGTTCCATTGTTAAATTTCTTACAGTTGGTATTTTTCTTCATTTGCATTTTTTTCGTACTTTAATTCGTTTTTAATCTTTAAATGTGTTTAAAAAAAAATCAGATATTGGCTACCAATCAGTGCCTAGTTTATAGTAAGAAAACTCCCCAGTTTATCAAGAAGATCCACAAAGGACCAGTGTGGCCTTTACCACTGAGTGCTAACATTAGCTAGGTTAGCTAGCTAGGCTAACATTAGAGCCCAGTGTCACCAATTAGCCAATCGCAGGTGTTAAAGGTGCCTTTTGGACCAAAATTTGATCTAGTGGACGCGGTCCGGGTCAAACTGAGCCAGGATTCGCTCTGTGTGAGCTTAAAAACAGGTTTTTGGAAAGTTTAAACAGAAGCTGATGCACGATGCTAAGTGGTGCTTGGCCAAATTCACAACAAGCCAACATCAGATGCCCCTCAACAACCCAGTCAATGTGAAATATAGGGATCAAACCACACGTTCTGGAGGTTCTGAAGATGCACCAGCCTGCGTAGGTGATGACGTTAGGACGTGGATGTCATGCGAAGGTCATTGGTGCGCTCGATAAACTGCAGCGTGAAACCAAACCTAACCAGGTCGAACGTATACAGTGTTAAAAAAACATGAAACTGGGTTTAGATTCTGAGCTTCAGGCGTGAAAACACCAGTAAAAGATAGAAACATGCTAAGCAGTGTCACAGATCTTCAGTATATACATCCTAAATATCAACTTTACAGGAGAGAACTGAAACTGTCTCTACTTTCAATGCAAGTCAATGGAACCAGAATTTCGTCCAAGCTGTTTTGGAGCGTTTCTGTTGGTCTGTCCATCATGAAGTTTTCACACAGTGTCAAAAGTGGCTGTTGAAATGATGTAGGACAAAAAACAAAAATTTAAATTTTTACATTTAGTATATTACTACCTAGTTCAGTTACTGTGTGTACTAGTTAAGTTAGGGATGTGGCTTTTCCTAGCAACTAGTATTCCACAGAACATTCCTGATCCAGGACTCTGGCAGGTATACAGGACAGCAGCACAATGCGAGGCTGGAAAGTCAATACTGATTTAATTCCAGCAATGGCGCTCCGAGCGCCGCGTCTCCCGGGCATTGCAGTGACCGTCCTCTTATTCTTCCCAAAACAAAGAGATGAATGGACTCACAGTTTGGAGTGACGCATCCTCAGAAGTGCTCATCGCTCCGGCTAAACGCTGCGCACTCATCCTCCTTCAGAACGCTTGGCTAATCTCCTTGAATTTGTTTTCCGACTACGCCGGCGTTCCCGGGACCATCTGTGCTGCTCTGTGTGCTGAGAGTTTGTGTGGAGTTCCGGCGCCGGACAGTGAAACCAAAGCTGCTTGGTTAATAAATGATGGCGCTCCGGTCACGTAACGCGGGAATGTGAAGGAATGTGTGCTGCACAATTCATGACCGGCGCTAGCGCTGCAGCTTCAGACGAGCGGAGCCGGACCGAGCGTGTTAATCACAATAATGCAGCTCAACATCACTGTCCAAAGACAAACCGGCACCTTCACTTTCAGTGGAAGTCAATGGAACCAGAATTCTATTTTTGGAGCGTTTCTATTGGTCCATCCAACATGGAATTTTCACACACTGTGAACGGCTGCTGCTGCAGTGCAGTAAACTAAAAACTGATGAAAATAGAGAATCATCACTGGAGGCACGGTGGTGTAGTGGTTAGTATAGTGGTGTAGTGGTCAGTACGGTGGTGTAGTGGTCAGTATGGTGGTGTAGTGGTCAGTATGGTGGTGTAGTGGTTAGTATGGTGGTGTAGTGGTTAGTATGGTGGTGTAGTGGTTAGTACGGTGGTGTAGTGGTTAGTATGGTGGTGTAGTGGTTAGTATGGTGGTGTAGTGGTTAGTATGGTGGTGTAGTGGTTAGTATGGTGGTGTAGTGGTCAGTACGGTGGTGTAGTGGTTAGTATGGTGGTGTAGTGGTTAGTATGGTGGTGTAGTGGTTAGTACGGTGGTGTAGTGGTTAGTACGGTGGTGTAGTGGTTAGTATAGTGGTGTAGTGGTCAGTATGGTGGTGTAGTAGTTAGTATAGTGGTGTAGTGGTTAGTATAGTGGTGTAGTGGTCAGTATGGTGGTGTAGTGGTCAGTATGGTGGTGTAGTGGTTAGTATGGTGGTGTAGTGGTTAGTACGGTGGTGTAGTGGTTAGTACGGTGGTGTAGTGGTCAGTACGGTGGTGTAGTGGTTAGTATAGTGGTGTAGTGGTCAGTACGGTGGTGTAGTGGTTAGTATGGTGGTGTAGTGGTCAGTACGGTGGTGTAGTGGTCAGTACGGTGGTGTAGTGGTCAGTACGGTGGTGTAGTGGTTAGTATGGTGGTGTAGTGGTTAGTATGGTGGTGTAGTGGTCAGTATGGTGGTGTAGTGGTTAGTACGGTGGTGTAGTGGTCAGTACGGTGGTGTAGTGGTTAGTATGGTGGTGTAGTGGTTAGTACGGTGGTGTAGTGGTTAGTACGGTGGTGTAGTGGTTAGTATGGTGGTGTAGTGGTGAGTACGGTGGTGTAGTGGTTAGTATGGTGGTGTAGTGGTTAGTACGGTGGTGTAGTGGTTAGTATGGTGGTGTAGTGGTCAGTATGGTGGTGTAGTGGTCAGTATGGTGGTGTAGTGGTCAGTATGGTGGTGTAGTGGTTAGTATGGTGGTGTAGTGGTCAGTATGGTGGTGTAGTGGTCAGTATGGTGGTGTAGTGGTTAGTATGGTGGTGTAGTGGTCAGTATGGTGGTGTAGTGGTTAGTATGGTGGTGTAGTGGTTAGTATGGTGGTGTAGTGGTCAGTATAGTGGTGTAGTGGTTAGTATGGTGGTGTAGTCGTTAGTATGGTGGTGTAGTGGTTAGTACGGTGGTGTAGTGGTCAGTATGGTGGTGTAGTGGTTAGTATGGTGGTGTAGTGGTTAGTATGGTGGTGTAGTGGTTAGTACGGTGGTGTAGTGGTTAGTATGGTGGTGTAGTCGTTAGTATGGTGGTGTAGTGGTTAGTACGGTGGTGTAGTGGTTAGTATGGTGGTGTAGTGGTTAGTACGGTGGTGTAGTGGTTAGTATGGTGGTGTAGTGGTTAGTACGGTGGTGTAGTGGTTAGTATGGTGGTGTAGTGGTTAGTATGGTGGTGTAGTGGTTAGTACGGTGGTGTAGTGGTTAGTATAGTGGTGTAGTGGTTAGTACGGTGGTGTAGTGGTTAGTATGGTGGTGTAGTGGTTAGTAAGGTGTTGTAGTGGTTAGTATGGTGGTGTAGTGGTTAGTATGGTGGTGTAGTGGTTAGTACGGTGGTGTAGTGGTTAGTACGGTGGTGTAGTGGTTAGTACGGTGGTGTAGTGGTTAGTATGGTGGTGTAGTGGTTAGTACGGTGATGTAGTGGTTAGTATGGTGGTGTAGTGGTTAGTATGGTGGTGTAGTGGTTAGTAAGGTGGTGTAGTGGTCAGTACGGTGGTGTAGTGGTTAGTATGGTGGTGTAGTGGTTAGTACGGTGGTGTAGTGGTCAGTATGGTGGTGTAGTGGTTAGTACGGTGGTGTAGTGGTTAGTATGGTGGTGTAGTGGTCAGTACGGTGGTGTAGTGGTTAGTAAGGTGGTGTAGTGGTTAGTACGGTGGTGTAGTGGTTAGTATGGTGGTGTAGTGGTTAGTATGGTGGTGTAGTGGTTAGTACGGTGGAGTAGTAGTTAGTACGGTGGTGTAGTGGTTAGTATGGTGGTGTAGTGGTTAGTATGGTGGTGTAGTAGTTAGTAAGGTGGTGTAGTGGTTAGTATGGTGGTGTAGTGGTTAGTACGGTGGTGTAGTGGTTAGTACGGTGGTGTAGTGGTTAGTATGGTGGTGTAGTGGTTAGTATGGTGGTGTAGTGGTTAGTACGGTGGTGTAGTGGTTAGTACGGTGGTGTAGTGGTTAGTATGGTGGTGTAGTGGTCAGTACGGTGGTGTAGTGGTTAGTATGGTGGTGTAGTGGTTAGTACGGTGGTGTAGTGGTTAGTATGGTGGTGTAGTGGTCAGTATGGTGGTGTAGTGGTCAGTATGGTGGTGTAGTGGTCAGTATGGTGGTGTAGTGGTTAGTATGGTGGTGTAGTGGTCAGTATGGTGGTGTAGTGGTTAGTATGGTGGTGTAGTGGTCAGTATGGTGGTGTAGTGGTTAGTATGGTGGTGTAGTGGTTAGTATGGTGGTGTAGTGGTTAGTATGGTGGTGTAGTCGTTAGTATGGTGGTGTAGTGGTTAGTACGGTGGTGTAGTGGTTAGTACGGTGGTGTAGTGGTTAGTACGGTGGTGTAGTGGTTAGTACGGTGGTGTAGTGGTTAGTATGGTGGTGTAGTGGTTAGTATGGTGGTGTAGTGGTTAGTATGGTGGTGTAGTGGTTAGTACGGTGGTGTAGTGGTTAGTATAGTGGTGTAGTGGTTAGTACGGTGGTGTAGTGGTTAGTATGGTGGTGTAGTGGTCAGTATGGTGGTGTAGTGGTTAGTAAGGTGTTGTAGTGGTTAGTATGGTGGTGTAGTGGTTAGTATGGTGGTGTAGTGGTTAGTACGGTGGTGTAGTGGTTAGTACGGTGGTGTAGTGGTTAGTACGGTGGTGTAGTGGTTAGTATGGTGGTGTAGTGGTTAGTACGGTGATGTAGTGGTTAGTATGGTGGTGTAGTGGTTAGTGTGGTGGTGTAGTGGTTAGTATGGTGGTGTAGTGGTCAGTATGGTGGTGTAGTAGTTAGAATGGTGGTGCAGTGGTTAGTATGGTGGTGTAGTGGTTAGTATGGTGGTGTAGTGGTTAGTACGGTGGTGTAGTGGTCAGTACGGTGGTGTAGTGGTTAGTATGGTGGTGTAGTGGTTAGTATGGTGGTGTAGTGGTTAGTATGGTGGTGTAGTGGTTAGTACGGTGGTGTAGTGGTCAGTATAGTGGTGTAGTGGTTAGTATGGTGGTGTAGTCGTTAGTATGGTGGTGTAGTGGTTAGTACGGTGGTGTAGTGGTTAGTATGGTGGTGTAGTGGTTAGTACGGTGGTGTAGTGGTTAGTATGGTGGTGTAGTGGTTAGTATGGTGGTGTAGTGGTTAGTACGGTGGTGTAGTGGTTAGTACGGTGGTGTAGTGGTTAGTATGGTGGTGTAGTGGTGAGTACGGTGGTGTAGTGGTTAGTATGGTGGTGTAGTGGTTAGTACGGTGGTGTAGTGGTTAGTACGGTGGTGTAGTGGTTAGTATAGTGGTGTAGTGGTTAGTACGGTGGTGTAGTGGTCAGTACGGTGGTGTAGTGGTTAGTATGGTGGTGTAGTGGTTAGTATGGTGGTGTAGTGGTTAGTATGGTTGTGTAGTGGTCAGTACGGTGGTGTAGTGGTTAGTATGGTGGTGTAGTGGTTAGTGTGGTGGTGTAGTGGTTAGTATGGTGGTGTAGTGGTTAGTACGGTGGTGTAGTGGTTAGTACGGTGGTGTAGTGGTTAGTATGGTGGTGTAGTGGTTAGTACGGTGATGTAGTGGTTAGTATGGTGGTGTAGTGGTTAGTGTGGTGGTGTAGTGGTTAGTATGGTGGTGTAGTGGTCAGTATCGTGGTGTAGTAGTTAGAATGGTGGTGCAGTGGTTAGTATGGTGGTGTAGTGGTTAGTATGGTGGTGTAGTGGTTAGTACGGTGGTGTAGTGGTTAGTACGGTGGTGTAGTGGTTAGTATAGTGGTGTAGTGGTCAGTACGGTGGTGTAGTGGTTAGTACGGTGGTGTAGTGGTTAGTACGGTGGTGTAGTGGTTAGTATGGTGGTGTAGTGGTTAGTACGGTGATGTAGTGGTTAGTATGGTGGTGTAGTGGTTAGTGTGGTGGTGTAGTGGTTAGTATGGTGGTGTAGTGGTCAGTATGGTGGTGTAGTAGTTAGAATGGTGGTGCAGTGGTTAGTATGGTGGTGTAGTGGTTAGTATGGTGGTGTAGTGGTTAGTACGGTGGTGTAGTGGTCAGTACGGTGGTGTAGTGGTTAGTATGGTGGTGTAGTGGTTAGTATGGTGGTGTAGTGGTTAGTATGGTGGTGTAGTGGTTAGTACGGTGGTGTAGTGGTCAGTATAGTGGTGTAGTGGTTAGTATGGTGGTGTAGTCGTTAGTATGGTGGTGTAGTGGTTAGTACGGTGGTGTAGTGGTTAGTATGGTGGTGTAGTGGTTAGTACGGTGGTGTAGTGGTTAGTATGGTGGTGTAGTGGTTAGTATGGTGGTGTAGTGGTTAGTACGGTGGTGTAGTGGTTAGTACGGTGGTGTAGTGGTTAGTATGGTGGTGTAGTGGTGAGTACGGTGGTGTAGTGGTTAGTATGGTGGTGTAGTGGTTAGTACGGTGGTGTAGTGGTTAGTACGGTGGTGTAGTGGTTAGTATAGTGGTGTAGTGGTTAGTACGGTGGTGTAGTGGTCAGTACGGTGGTGTAGTGGTTAGTATGGTGGTGTAGTGGTTAGTATGGTGGTGTAGTGGTTAGTATGGTTGTGTAGTGGTCAGTACGGTGGTGTAGTGGTTAGTATGGTGGTGTAGTGGTTAGTGTGGTGGTGTAGTGGTTAGTATGGTGGTGTAGTGGTTAGTACGGTGGTGTAGTGGTTAGTACGGTGGTGTAGTGGTTAGTATGGTGGTGTAGTGGTTAGTACGGTGATGTAGTGGTTAGTATGGTGGTGTAGTGGTTAGTGTGGTGGTGTAGTGGTTAGTATGGTGGTGTAGTGGTCAGTATCGTGGTGTAGTAGTTAGAATGGTGGTGCAGTGGTTAGTATGGTGGTGTAGTGGTTAGTATGGTGGTGTAGTGGTTAGTACGGTGGTGTAGTGGTTAGTACGGTGGTGTAGTGGTTAGTATAGTGGTGTAGTGGTCAGTACGGTGGTGTAGTGGTTAGTATGGTGGTGTAGTGGTTAGTATGGTGGTGTAGTGGTTAGTATGGTGGTGTAGTGGTTAGTACGGTGGTGTAGTGGTTAGTATAGTGGTGTAGTGGTTAGTACGGTGGTGTAGTGGTTAGTACGGTGGTGTAGTGGTTAGTACGGTGGTGTAGTGGTTAGTATGGTGGTGTAGTGGTTAGTGTGGTGGTGTAGTGGTTAGTATGGTGGTGTAGTGGTTAGTACGGTGGTGTAGTGGTTAGTGTGGTGGTGTAGTGGTTAGTATGGTGGTGTAGTGGTTAGTACGGTGGTGTAGTGGTTAGTATGGTGGTGTAGTGGTTAGTATGGTGGTGTAGTGGTCAGTACGGTGGTGTAGTGGTTAGTACGGTGGTGTAGTGGTTAGTACGGTGGTGTAGTGGTTAGTATGGTGGTGTAGTGGTTAGTACGGTGGTGTAGTGGTTAGTATGGTGGTGTAGTGGTTAGTACGGTGGTGTAGTGGTTAGTATGGTGGTGTAGTGGTTAGTACGGTGGTGTAGTGGTCAGTACGGTGGTGTAGTGGTCAGTACGGTGGTGTAGTAGTAACAGGAAACTATTAATGTAAGTCAATGGAACCAGAATTTTTTACAGTAAGGTAACTGTAGGTGTCTCTGGTGTCTGAGTTACCTGGATCAGGTGGTTGGAGTAGGGCTGGATCTAAACTCTGCTGGGTGGTAGATCTCCAGGACCAGTATTAGTAATTACTGTGGTATAGTGATGTTCTAGCGGTACTGGAGATGTTTGAACTCTGCATTAGAGACACTTAACCTCACTTACAGGCTCCACCTGCATCTCCATCAGTGCAGCAGTGATGACCATCTCTGGCTTCTGCTTCAGGTTCATTAATATTGGTGGTCCGTACGTTCTCTACAAGCAGCACCATCAGATTCTCCGACTGAAGATGCTGCTAATCGGACAGAGACGCCTCGCAGTACAAAGAACTAACAGAATTCCTGCAGCATCTGTTGCCATGGCACCTACGTTCAGTCAGTCTGTCTGTCTCACTACTATCTCACTGCTGATCAGGGACTGAATCGCTCTCAGCACCCACACACGCTAACACGTGTACATCTAGCGTACACTGGACTATACTGCACCTGCACACTGACCACTGGACACTGCTCTGAGCCAGTGATCACTGATACTGATCTTGAGGAACTGTGAGATTCTGATAACTGATAATATCAGTTCATATCATTTAACACTGATCTGATTCTCTCATATCTGGAAGCTATACGACCAAATGCATAGATACAGGTCGCTGTCAGTCACGTGATACTGACAGCGTCACACAATATAAACACAGCAGCTGCTGTTTACACTGTGTAAGAGTTTCAAAATGAATGGACCAATAGAAATACTCCAAAACAGCATGGACAAATTCTGGTTCCATTGACTCACATAGAAAGAAAAAGCAGGTATTAGATGAGAACTGATAATAATACTGGGTTGTTTAGGAGACGCTTGGAAAGAGTTAAATAAACACACTGACGTATAGAAAACACTACTTACTCTATTAATACTGATTAATATTTAATAATAAAGTGTAAAAGCACTACTTACTCTATTAATACTGATTAATATTTAATAATAAAGTGTAAAAGCACTACTTACTCTATTAATACTGATTAATATTTAATAATAAAGTGTAAAAGCACTACTTACTCTATTAATACTAATTAATATTTAATAATAAAGTGTAAAAGCACTACTTACTCTATTAATACTGATTAATATTTAATAATAAAGTGTAAAAGCACTACTTACTCAATTAATACTAATTAATATTTAATAATAAAGTGTAAAAGCACTACTTACTCTATTAATACTGTTTAATATTTAATAATAAAGTGTAAAAGCTCTACTTACTCTATTAATACTGATTAATATTTAATAATAAAGTGTAAAAGCACTACTTACTCTATTAATACTGTTTAATATTTAATAATAAAGTGTAAAAGCTCTACTTACTCTATTAATACTGATTAATATTTAATAATAAAGTGTAAAAGCACTACTTACTCTATTAATACTGATTAATAATTAATAATAAAGTGTAAAAGCACTACTGACTCTATTAATACTGTTTAATATTTAATAATAAAGTGTAAAAGCACTACTTACTCTATTAATACTGTTTAATACTTAATAATAAAGTGTAAAATCACTAATTACTCTATTAATACTGATTAATAATTAGTAATACAGTGGTTACTAAAGTAAATAAGAGCTTTTTGTCCAAAAACAATAGCTTTTTATATATAACAATGTCTCTGAGCTTCTTTTATGAATATTTATTCATATTATTAGAATATTTAAATAATGATCATACTGGATAACCCTGTTTCCACACTGTAGGCCCTGCTTGTGTGCCACACTGACTCAGGTGTATCTACAGATTCCTACCTACGATGATTCCATCAAAGTCCAAAGTCCATCAAACTTCACAGCACTTTCACTTTCACTGTATATGATATTAATTTTTAATTTCTCACACGGTGCTTCTATGTAATTACTACACAAATACAAAGAGCGCTGAGCAGAACTGTAGAACAGTAGCGTGATCACTACAGCCTGCACTGCCTCACACTGCATCAATAATTCAATCCTCCAGAGTGGAGACGGCCGCCGACATGAACCCTGATACCTGATAGCCAATCAGCAGGTAGGCTGCTGTAAGCCATCTGGAGGTCCCGCCCCTTTTATGTACATAATATACACAATATGGCCAAAAGTATCCAGACAATACAGAGTGAGAGTTAAGCAGCTACATTAACCCTTTCATGCATGGTGTCCACGCTTGTGGACAGTTAATATTAGTTTAATTTAAAGCATATGAAATGCATTTCACCCTCCAAACAACTAGATGGCAGAATCATAAGTCTCACTGCTCCAGTATAATAGAATCCATTCTCTTGAATTCTACTGTAGTCTTGAGTGCTGAGGCTTAGAATCTAGGATGACTGACAATACTGAGAATGCAGAGAATGTCTCTGGTGTGTCTATAATCAAAGTTTCTAAATATTTGTGTGTCAAACAGACTCTAATGCATGATTTGATATATTACATTTTTTGTTTCTTTATTTTAGATGTTTTATGGCTCAGAAACCAACTGTTCACATATGTGGACATCATGCACCAAATGCTATAAATATAAAAATGCACCGTTTATATGTAATAGTTTTTATATGCTAATGCATGGTGTCCACATATGTAGACAGTTCAATAACTTTAATAAAAAATTTTATGTAAAATGAAATTCCATAGGATTGTTTATGCAGATCTAAGCAAGAAAAAGCTTTTTTTTTTTTTATCTGAATAAAATTTTGAATAATTTATGCATGAAAGGGTTAAGGTGACTCGTTGCATCTTCGAAATAGTAACTTTACAAGAGAGGACAAAAACCGTCTTTACTTTCAATGTAAGTCAATGGAACCAGAATTTTTTCCAAGCTATTTTGGAGCACTTCTATTGGTCCACACATCTTTATATTTTCACAGGATATAAAAAGCAGCTGCTGGGTTCAAACACTGCAGAAAAAGAAAAAATCAACAAAAATGGAGATGGACATGTTAGCTCCATAGAAAGGCGCCAATAGAAGGAGATCAGGTCGGGAGCAGCTGCACATCTGCCCAAGGTCATGACCTTCATGGTTCACCACCAAGCACTTCATGGCTACAGACCCTATGTTGAGGTTTTAACCTTAAGGGGGCGCTCAAGTCAAATCCTAAATTGCCATTCAGTACTTGTGATGTGTATAAGTATAAACAGCCTAATAACCTAGCTTTTATGCTAACTAGGCTAACTACTGTAGCTGATGCTAGTAAAGTCCAGAAATAATTAAAATTCTATTTATTCATTTATATTTATATTATATACACCAAATCAGCCGCAACATTAAAACACCTCAGTGTCACTGCTGGACTGAGAATCGTCCACCAACCAAAACTATCTAGACAGCAGTGTCCTGTGGGCGGCGTCCTGTGTCCACTGATGAAGAACTAGAGGAACACAAACTGTGCAGCAGCAGATGAGCTACTGTCTCTGACTTTACATCTACAAGGTGGACCAGCAAGTAGTAGGAGTGTCTAATAGAGTGGACAGTGAGTGGACACAGTGTTTAAACACTCCAGCAGCAGCACTGCTGTGTCTGATCCACTCACACCAGCACAACACACACTAACACACCACCAGCTCCCTAATAGTAGCTGCTCTGTGGGGGTCCTGATCATTAAAAAAATTGGTACTGACGACATTCACAACATCCTCAGTAAAGCGTACCATATAGTATTGGGACACACATATATATATATATACTGTCCAGCCCTATTAGGAAACCGAAGTGGAGAAACATGCTCAGTAAAAACTGCTCAACTCTTTCCCGACACACTAGAGCTCACTGTGATGTGTGGGCTGTGATGTGATTGGCCGACAGATGGAAAATTACCATCCCGTCTCTAAAGAGCTCCTGATGGAAAGAGTGCACCTGGTAATGGGGCATAGATATGAGGCCAGGTCAAAGGTCAAGCAGCCAGGGATACTCGTATCCCGTAACAGTTCCTTTTAGCTCGGCCGTCAATACGTGAGCTGCTAACCGATGAGGGACCCGCGGGGACGCGTCTCTGGACTCTTTACCTCCACAAAGACAAACAATGTGCTAATCTGCGCTGACCTACACTCTTCCACTAATGGCAACTGACCCTACAGTGGAGGAGAGTACTGACCACACACTCTGACCTTTTAAAGGATGTAGGCATGTTGACCCAGTAACACAGCAGTAACAATCAACACGCTTTACAACTCAACGCTTATTTCTTTACGTTTCTGGTTGACGGCTGAGACGTAGATAAAGAAATTCAGACTCTCCTAAAATGAAATGCTTGTCTCTAAAGAAACCCACAGTCAGATCTGTTCACAGTGGAGGTGAATGGAACCAGACGTCCACCTCTAGAAGCTCCTCACAGAAAGTTCTTACAGTAGATGTTATAAATACACTGTCTGATTCTGAGACGCTGTTTATGATAGTTTAGAGAAGATCTCAGTCTTAAACTCCATTCATGGTGGAGGGATACATGCAGGACGCTGTGAGGTTCAAATAGTCCCCAAAGAAAACCTAGTATTTTCAGATCTTCCACATTTTACCATCAACATCCAGATAAACTCAGAAGACACGTGTAGCTTCACTGGTGGGTTTCATAGTAAATACAATGTGTAGATTAGTGTTGTAGACATGGAGATGTCTGGTTACCTTCACCACCACTGTAAACACCACCATCACCACCACTGTAAACACCATCATCACCACCACTGTAAACACCATCACCACCACTATAAACACCACCATCACCACCACTGTAAACACCATCACCACCACTGTAAACATCATCACCACCACTGTAAACATCATCACCACCACTGTAAACACCATCACCACCACTGTAAACACCACCATCACCACCACTGTAAACACCATCACCACCACTGTAAACACCATCACCACCACTGTAAACACCATCACCACCACTATAAACACCATCACCACCACCACCACTGTAAACACCATCACTACCACTGTAAACACCATCACCACCACTGTAAACACCAACACCACCACTGTAAACACCATCACCACCACTGTAAACACCATCATCACCACTGTAAACATCATCACCACCACTATAAACACCATCACCACCACCACTGTAAACACCATCACCACCACTGTAAACACCAACACCACCACTGTAAACACCATCACCACCACTGTAAACATCATCACTACCACTGTAAACATCATCACCACCACTGTAAACACCACCACCACCACTGTAAACACCACCACCACCACTGTAGACACCACCACCACTGTAAACACCAACACCACCACTGTAAACACCATCACCACCACTGTAAACATCATCACTACCACTGTAAACATCATCACCACCACTGTAAACACCACCACCACCACTGTAAACACCACCACCACCACTGTAGACACCACCACCACTGTAAACACCAACACCACCACTGTAAACACCATCACCACCACTGTAAACATCATCACTACCACTGTAAACATCATCACCACCACTGTAAACACCACCACCACCACTGTAAACACCACCACCACCACTGTAGACACCACCACCACTGTAAACACCACCACCACCACTGTAGACACCACCACCACTGTAAACACCACCACCACCACTGTAAACACCACCACCACCACTGTAAACACCATCACCACCACTGTAAACATCATCACCACCACTGTAAACATCATCACCACCACTGTAAACACCACCACCACCACTGTAGACACCACCACCACTGTAAACACCACCACCACCACTGTAGACACCACCACCACTGTAAACACCACCACCACCACTGTAGACACCACCACCACTGTAAACACCACCACCACCACTGTAAACACCACCACCACCACTGTAGACACCACCACCACTATAGACACCACCATCACCACTGTAAACACCATCACCACCACTGTAGACACCACCACCACTATAGACACCACCATCACCACCACTGTAAACACCATCACCACCACTATGAACACCATCACCACCACTGTAAACACCATCACCACCACCACTGTAAACACCATCACCACCACCACTGTAAACACCATCACCACCACTATGAACACCATCACCATTGTGAAGTAAGTTTCTTTACAGTGAACCATGTCACACCAAACCCGCTCTCAGGTACTTACATCTCACTGAATGTTTGGAAGTTTAATAGAATTCATATTTAAAAGCCTGTTTTTTGATCATTAAAATCTAATTATCTCCCTGAATGAATTCAGATAACGAGGTTAGCAACACCGCAGCGACAAAAACCTGATCAGATGCTGCTTAACGCTTCAGACGGAGGATTAATTTTCCATTCCGCGCTGTTCCTTTGATTTCTTGGTGATTTCAGTGATACGTAGTTGATTCAGCTACGTCAGACCAGCGCGGCTCTGAGCTCCGTCAGCGTCCCGAGCAGCGTCCACTGTTCAATACTCTTCCCCACAGCCGTCACACGCTCCCACAGCTAATCAACTGTTCTGACTGGCCCTCCACCAGCAACCCCCACAAACACACTGACCGGCCGTCTGCAGCTACAGCGCAGGACCAGCCTCGCAGCTCAAACCTCAGCTCAGCTGACCAGTGGCTACCAAGCTAACACTTAGACTTTACATGCTGTCTTTACTGTAATATGAGAAAAGCTTTGATATGTATTCTCTTGTACATCATCCAACATGCACAACGTGTAATGTAGCTTTGATCTCCTGCCAGATCAAAGAGAAATCCAAAAAACAGATACATACACTTCACCATAAAGTTAAAAATGAAATTCTCTATAAATATCTGTAATACCTACAAAGAGAACCTCCACACCATGTTCTAGAAGAACAGCAGCGTTTAGCTGAGCTTCATATACGCAGCGTGCTCCAGTTTCCCAACTGGAACTCCACCTTCAGGGAGCGTTCCGTTCTAAACTTCCTAGTCGGAGGTCTGAAAGGTCTGAACTGCGAGTGTTTGAATACGTAGTGAAGCTGCTGAACTCGGTGGTCTGTAACGTAACGTCTCCTCTTCATCACCTTCATCTGCAGCACTTCAGTTCCAGACCACCGACAGACCCCCAACAACAAAGAGTGTCTCGTCACAAGGGATGTAAGGAAATATCGAAATATTGAATATCGTGATATTATGTTTGTGATACTGTATCGATTCTCAACAACACAGTATCAATACACAGATCTGGCAGACAGTGAATCAGTGTGTGTTGTGTTTAAACCTCTGACCACTAGATGGCAGTGTTGTAATCATTTTTAGCTCCACTCCAACATTAACAAGCAGCACAAGGACGCAGTGCTATTGTAAACATTGATAAACCTGTTCATACAGTGGTGTGTTTTATAGGGATGCACCGATACCACTTTTTCCTGACCGATACCAATACCGATACCAGCTTTTCAGGTATCTGCCGATACTGAGTACCAGCTTTTCAGGTATCTGCCGATACTGAGTACCAGCTTTTCAGGTATCTGCCGATACCAATACCAGCTTTTCAGGTATCTGCCGATACCGATACCAGCTTTTCAGGTATCTGCCGATACCAATACCAGCTTTTCAGGTATCTGCTGATACTGAGTACCAGCTTTTCAGGTATCTGCCGATACTGAGTACCAGCTTTTCACGTATCTGCCTTAAATGCTCGATATATGGCTATAAATCCTGATATTTATAGGGTTCCACTTTTTAGATGTTGTATTTGTGCTAGCTAGCTTCTTTGTGCCTGCTAGAATGAATTTGCTGTGTTCTTTGACGTGGTTTTGCTTTAAATCCTTAATTAAATTTGATGTAATGAAGTCTTTGCTGGCGTTACAAATTTTGCAGCGGGCATTTTTGCTGCTGCCCGTCTCAACTGAGAAATGCTCCCACACCGCGGACATGCTGTTGGCTTCAGTCAAGCGCCATTTAGTGGTGCGCATGCACGTCAATAACCTTCATGGTATCTGCGCTCTCTATTGCCGATACCGATACTGTGTGTAAGTGCTAGTATCAGTGCCGATACTGATACAGTATAATAACTTTGCTTGCAGTATCGCAATATATCACAATATATTGAATCGTGGCCGCTGTATTATAATACGTATTGTATCGGCAGGTTCTTGCCAACACACAGCCCTACTCATCACTCACACACACACAGCGCTTAAACCGGTCTTCTTTTCAGTGACGTACAGTGGGCGGAGCCTCTGTCTGTTCACAACCAATCAGCTATCCACACTACCCGCTATCATCCAATCAGCAGCCTGCTCACTGTTTATGTTGGAATACTTGGATCCAGCAATAAGCTTCATGTACTTGGATAGAGTTATGGAGCACGTGTAAACAATTACTGATCTTCTAAACTGTTTATCCTCCGGGGTGGTGGGGGGAGCTGGGGTCTCATTGGGCAGAAGGCAGGAAACACACTGGACAGGCAGCCAGTCCATCACAGGGCAGATAAACAGACGAACACACTCACCCTGGGGCAAATAAGGGGCAACTGGAGGGGCGGTTTAGCCTGACTGGAGCAAACACTCCTTCACTCCCAGTCAGGGAGTAAAGCACTGCTGTGAGGTGACAGCGCCACCTACTGCACCATCAGGATGCTGAAGATGAAAAGTGGACCATGGATGGTATTGAAGTAGAGGCTCAGAACGTGCTGACAGAGCTTCAAATGTTTATATATGTGCTTTAATGGGAAACATGGAAGAAACGAAATCCCGACTGGCTCGAATTCGCGTCCCTCCAAATCTCCCTCCAACAAATCCCTCGAAGTCGGCGGCTCTGCTAGCTAACTGGACCACGCTCCTAACAAGGAGGTCACACGGGCTCTGGTCATATCTGCAGACACAGCTCTCAGCTGCCTTATCAAGAGCCACACTTGTTCAGTACAACTGCTGCCAGGAGATGTTGAGTTACTCAGATATGCCATTATTTGATGTGTAGATACAAATTAAATTTTGAAATGTTCATGAATTTTGCAAATTGTTGTCAGAAATGTATCTAACACCTGAAAATTCTGTAAATCTGGCCTGTACAGGTCTTAAAAACAAGCCTCTGCTGAGACCCCTTTAAGAATATGTGTGTTTGGAGTGTTGATGAGCTGTGTTTGATGAGTGTTGATGAGTGTTGATGAGTGTTGATGTTGATGAAATTACAAAACAATGCTAATACTGTTATTTCACCATATTATTATTATTATTATTATTATTAATATTATTATCATTTATTATGGTTGTGCATTGCAAAGCAGTTTTCCAGATATCAACTCTGATCCGGCTCCAGATTGACCGGTCTGATCACGTGAATTGGACGTGTATGCACGGACCAACAAACACTGTTTCGCATACACTGACTCAGAGCACGCCCTGGATCACGACTGTAGTGTTGGGTCGTCCTGCACTCGTCTGTTTCTCTTTTTTTCATCCTTTTTTTTCTCCTATAGGCTCCCATTCATTTTTGGCTCCAACCAAACTGTATTGTTTCCTTTAACCTACATCCACCAAACTATATGAACTCAGGGCAAACTCCTATCCACTGCTATACCCACCTGCACTCCTCTACTGGTCGTTTATTCATCCCTCGTTCCTCCCATAGACTCCCATTCATTTTCTGCCCCAATCAGACATTATGGTTTCATTTAACCTACAACCACCAAACTAAGAGTTCAGATCCCTGAACTCTTAATCCACAGTTATACTGACCTGCACTCCTCTATTTGTCATTTATTCATCCTTCGTTTCTCCCATAGACTTCTATTCATTTTTGGCCTCAACCAAACTGTATTGTTTTCTTTAAACTACAGCCACCAAAATATATGCACTCACTCAGGACAGACACTCAAACTCTAATCCACTGCCATACCCACCCACACTCCTCAATTGGTCGTTTATTCATCCCTTGTTCCTCCCATAGACTCCCATTCATTTTAACGCATACCTACCAATGGCTTGGCAAAGCCAAAGGCAATCACTCAGTAAACTCCCTGTTAACAATGGGAACTTCCTAGCAACATCTTAGCAACCTCCTGGGGTACCACAGCAACAGCCTAACGACACCTTAGCAACCATTGTTGAACGTGTTAAGCTGGGTAACCATTCTGCACAATGTTTCTTGCAGGAAATGCAGTGTTTTAGTTCTGATAGTGATTTTATTGCTTATTATTAAGTGAAAATACGCGATGCAACTATTACAACTACACATTTTGAACTCTTTAGGTTTAGTGGGTTAAACTGAGCGAGCAGGTAAATGGGTCTCCTTTAAGCTGGGCTGCAAACCAAGTTCGTAATAGGTTCCAGCCACAGGTGGCTAATTTGAGAACAAGCAACATCTAAATACACTAAAACAGAGTCGTAATAACGCTTAATAACAAGTGAACACACATAGCAAAGCCTACACAACCTGCTTCTGAAGAGTTCTGGCTGGGACAGCAGTGCGAGTAGCTGATGAATACGTATTACTAACTCTGGGTCTTAATTTACTTTCATGGTTTTTTTTTCAGCATGGCTGTTCAAACGTAATTAGAGTTTTATGATTTGTCTAGAAGCAGAAAGGCCTAGCCGTGACGCTAATGCTAAACAGCGTGCCGCTTTCCGAACACGGGCGAAAAGTAAACTTGCTCGGCTTTTAAAAACTCCCCCCGTGTTCATCCAGCGGGACTTAATTCAGCCTGGCTGTACAGACAGCGTGTGATTATAATAGAAGCTGTGATTGTGAGTGCTGGAGCAGTCTACTGTGCACTCATCTGGCTGTGTGGAGGAAAAAACCCTCCTTCCTTTCCCTCCTGCTCCCCCCGTGCCCCCCTCCTACCCTCCGCAGTAACGGCCTTTATTGTGGTCCGCTCCTCCGCTTCGGGCCGGAGACTCACTGTGAGCGCTTTGCACCTTATTACGCGGCGCTCCTTTTGTCCGGGCTTCAGGAAGACGGAGCCGAATCATGGCTGGGAGCGCTGGGCCTTTTTTCATTCCTTTATTTTTTTCATCATACCAGCCGGTCACTGACCGAGCCTTTTTAATCTTCACAATGTACGACCCCGACTGCCTCCCGCTTCAGGAGAATCACCTCCTCCATTCTCACTCCTCTCAGGTTGCGAGGCGTATTTGCATTAACTAAACTCTTCCCTGCAGGTCAGCTTGTTAACCGGGACAGAGTGGACAGGACCGGACAGGACCGGACAGGACCGGACAAAGACTGACGGTGTTCTGTAGACAAGAAGGTTTAGGAAGCCTAGTATGAGCTAGTACAACAGCTTTAGCATCACCACTGCTATTCACTATTATAAATGTTCTAGAACTTGCTTAGAACCCCAATATTTACACTGAACACATACTGGAACCTGTACTGAACAACTGTCCATCCTGTGTGGTCTGATACTGAACAACTGTCCATCCTGTGTGGTCTGATACTGAACAAATGCCCATCCTGTGTGGTCTGATACTGAACAACTGTCCATCCTGTGTGATCTGATACTGAACAACTGTCCATCCTGTGTGGTCTGATACTGAACAACTGCCCATCCTGTGTGGTCTGATACTGAACAACTGTCCATCCTGTGTGGTCTGATACTGAACAACTGTCCATCCTGTGTGGTCTGATACTGAACAACTGTCCATCCTGTGTGGTCTGATACTAAACAACTGTCCATCCTGTGTGGTCTGATTCTGAACAACTGCCCATCCTGTGTGGTCTGATACTGAACAACTGTCCATCCTGTGTGGTCTGATACTGAACAACTGTCCATCCTGTGTGGTCTGATACTGAACAACTGTCCATCCTGTGTGGTCTGATACTGAACAACTGTCCATCCTGTGTGATCTGATACTGAACAACTGTCCATCCTGTGTGATCTGATACTGAACAACCGCCCATCCTGTGTGGTCTGATACTGAACAACTGTCCGTCCTGTGTGGTCTGATACTGAACAACTGTCCATCCTGTGTGGTCTGATACTGAACAACCGCCCATCCTGTGTGGTCTGATACTGAACAACTGCCCATCCTGTGTGGTCTGATACTGAACAACTGTCCATCCTGTGTGGTCTGATACTGAACAACTGTCCATCCTGTGTGGTCTGATACTGAACAACTGTCCACTTACTATTGCATATACATTTAATCCTGTGTGTACTGCTGCTGTACTTGTTTTACTATCCAGTGTGGACCAGAGGAGGATGGGTTCCTCATTTTGAGTCTGGTTCCTCTCGAGGTTCTTCCTCTTGCTCTGAGAGAGTTTTCCCCTGACACTGTTGCCCCTGGCGATGCTCACTGGGCTCTCAGACCCTCTCGGATTATCTGTAACGCTGCTTTGTGACAACATCTGCTGTAAAAGCTCCATAAAAGTGAACGAGTGAACCTGAAGCTCTGTAATTGAGCAGAATGAGAGGAGCCGTATAAATAAATCTGCTTTTTTAACAACGTCTCAAATTAATTTCATAACTCACCGTCTCTGTTTACGGGCAGCCGTGAAACGAGAGTGCTTAGCATGACGTCCACTGGGGGAGTGAGCTGAGTAATTTAGCTTTTATGCCAGAAAACATTTCTCCTGCAGTCAGAGCACACGAGGCCCATGAATTAAACATGCTCCTCCGAAGTGCTGCGCTTTCTACTGCATCCTAAACAAGATGGAGGAGCCGTCAGCACTCCGAGAACCACACACCTCACTAGAGAGTGCAACAGGAAGCTGCACAAGTTCACCATCCCTCACTGTCCCAGATGATTCCCTGCTACCCTGAATCCTGGATGTGAAACTCAACCTCTGAACCTTTGAGGAGCATCTCTTTCATTCTCTCCGACGAGAACAATGTGCTGAAACCGGGTTCAGTACTAACCCAGTGAATCTGAATTCTTAGTCATGTGCTGCTGGGTCTCCCAAAGGCAGCTTTCTACGTCCACACCGTGGGCGAACATGGATGCTGGAGAAGAAACCAAACACAGCTCCAATAGGAGCCACGGTTTATTCGCTCAGAGACCTTATCATATATAAAAAAACTACACTTTGTTCTTCAAACTGGAGCTCAAGATCTGATCTACTTCACTCACAATAACATATTTACAGTGGTGGTGTTTACAGTGGTGGTGATGGTGTTTACAGTGGTGGTGATGATGTTTACAGTGGTGGTGGTGTTTACAGTGGTGGTGATGGTGTTTACAGTGGTGGTGATGGTGTTTACAGTGATGGTGATGATGTTTACAGTGGTGGTGGTGATGGTGTTTACAGTGATGGTGATGATGTTTACAGTGGTGGTAGTGATGGTGTTTACAGTGGTGGTCATGGTGTTTACAGTGGTGGTAGTGATGGTGTTTACAGTGGTGGTGTTTACAGTGGTGGTGAGGTTTACAGTGGTGGTGGTGTTTACAGTGGTGGTGTTTACAGTGGTGGTGGTGGTGTTTACAGTGGTGGTGATGGTGTTTACAGTGGTGGTGGTGGTGTTTACAGTGGTGGTGATGGTGTTTACAGTGGTGGTGATGGTGTTTACAGTGGTGGTGATGATGTTTACAGTGGTGGTGATGGTGGTGGTGATGGTGTTTATAGTGGTGGTGATGGTGTTTACAGTGGTGGTGATGATGTTTACAGTGGTGGTGGTGATGATGTTAACAGTGGTGGTGATGATGTTTAATGTGGTGGTGATGGTGTTTACAGTGGTGGTGATGGTGTTTAATGTGGTGGTGATAATGTTTACAGTGGTGGTGATGGTGTTTACAGTGGTGGTGATGGTGTTTAATGTGGTGGTGATAATGTTTACAGTGGTGGTGATGGTGTTTACAGTGGTGGTGATGATGTTTAATGTGGTGGTGATAATGTTTACAGTGGTGGTGATGGTGTTTACAGTGGTGGTGATGATGTTTAATGTGGTGGTGATAATGTTTACAGTGGTGGTGATGGTGTTTACAGTGGTGGTGATGATGTTTAATGTGGTGGTGATAATGTTTACAGTGGTGGTGATGGTGTTTACAGTGGTGGTGATGATGTTTAATGTGGTGGTGATAATGTTTACAGTGGTGGTGATGGTGTTTACAGTGGTGGTGATGGTGTTTACAGTGGTGGTGATGATGTTTACAGTGGTGGTGATGATGGTGTTTACAGTCCAGTATCCAGTATCATATATGTATATATATATGCAATGTTTATGATGAGTGGTTGATCTTCTTTGGGGACTATTTGAACCTCACAGCGTCCTGCATGTATCCCTCCACCATGAATGGAGTTTAAGACTGAGATCTTCTCTAAACTATCATAAACAGCGTCTCAGAATCAGACAGTGTAATTATAACATCTACTGTAAGAACTTTCTGTGAGGAGCTTTTAGAGGTGGACGTCTGGTTCCATTCACCTCCACTGTGAACAGATCTTATTTAATTTTAAGTTTCCGCTCTGAATTTTGAACTTCTTAACTCTTTAATTATCCTGATCATTTGGTAAATGGATTTAAAGTATGATTAAATAAGTTTAAGGGTACTCCTCGTGCTCCTGACTGGCGGATGGCAGTGGGACTTCAGACGCTTCTGCAGCAGCAGGGATGACGGGAAAACTCTTGGGAAAAGTTAATGAAATTGAAATTTTGAAATAGATGTTAGGTGGCTACGTCCCCCCAACCTCTCTCCTTGCTTTGAAGATGAAAGCAGATTAAGATGATGAGGGCAGCAGAGGCTTAAAGCCAGATTTGCTAAAGCTGTTAGCAGCCGGTAGCACCGTTAGCACGGTCAGTGATTAGGTTCACTTGTAGTAAGACCAGCGGCCAGCGGAGCTCCAGCGTCAAGTTCAGAGGATCTTCATTAAGGGTCTTGCAGTGGAGACACCAGGACGTTAGCTTAGCAACATTACTTCTGAAAAGTGACTGAAATACTGAACAACCTGATCTTCTAAGCTGTGAGGTTCACTCCACCATCGGTCCTGAGATGGTTTTGGAGGCCCAGCTCAGTTGGGTCACTCTGTAATCTGTTAAACTCAACATTTAGGATGCAATTGAGAGCCTAATGGGGCGACTTCATCTCTTCAAAGGACAAAAACATGAATTCATTACTGAGTACAAACATCCACTCACTGGACACTTCATTAGGTACACCTGTTTAACTGCTCGTTAACACAAGTATCTAATCAGCCAATCACATGGCAGCAGCTTAGTGTACTTCATTATGTAGACCTGGTCAAGACGACCTACTGAAGTACAGGGTTTATAGAAAACTGACCATCTTCAGGGTTTACAGAGAACGGCCATCTTCAGGGTTTATAGAGAACTGGCCATCTTCAGGGTTTATAGAGAACTGGCCATCTCTAGGGTTTATAGAGAACTGGCCATCTCTAGGGTTTATAGAGAACTGACCATCTCCAGGGTTTACAGAGAACTGGCCATCTCCAGGGTTTATAGAGAACTGGCCATCTCCAGGGTTTACAGAGAACCACCATCTCCAGGGTTTATAGAGACTTGACCATCTCCAGGGTTTATAGAGACTTGACCATCTCCAGGGTTTATAGAGACTTGACCATCTCCAGGGTTTTTAGAGAACCACCATCTCCAGGGTTTATAGAGACATGACCATCACCAGGGTTTACAGAGAACCTATCATCTCCAGGGTTTATAGAGAACGACCATCTCTAGGGTTTATAGAGAACCACCATCTCTAGGGTTTATAGAGACTTGACCATCTCCAGGGTTTATAGAGACTTGACCATCTCCAGGGTTTTTAGAGAACCACCATCTCCAGGGTTTATAGAGACATGACCATCACCAGGGTTTACAGAGAACCTATCATCTCCAGGGTTTATAGAGAACCACCATCTCTAGGGTTTATAGAGACTTGACCATCTCCAGGGTTTATAGAGAATTGACCATCCCCAGGGTTTATAGAGAACCACCATCTCCAGGGTTTATAGAGACATGACCATCACCAGGGTTTATAGAGAACCTATCATCATCAGGGTTTATAGAGAACTGACCATCTCCAGGGTTTATAGAGAACTGACCATCTCCAGGGTTTATAGAGAACCACCATCTCCAGGGTTTATAGAGAACCACCATCTCTAGGGTTTATAGAGACATGACCATCACCAGGGTTTATAGAGAACCTATCATCATCAGGGTTTATAGAGAACTGACCATCTCCAGGGTTTATAGAGAACTGACCATCTCCAGGGTTTATAGAGAACCACCATCTCCAGGGTTTATAGAGAACCACCATCTCTAGGGTTTATAGAGACATGACCAACTCCAGGGTTTATAGAGAACCACCATATCTAGGGTTTATAGAGACTTGACCATCTCCAGGGTTTATAGAGAACTGACCATCTCCAGGGTTTATAGAGAACCACCATCTCTAGGGTTTATAGAGACATGACCATCTCCAGGGTTTATAGAGAACTGACCATATCTAGGGTTTATAGAGACTTGACCATCTCCAGGGTTTACAGAGAACTTATCATCATCAGGGTTTATAGAGAACTGACCATCTCCAGGGTTTATAGAGAACCACCATCTCCAGGGTTTATAGAGAACCACCATCTCTAGGGTTTATAGAGAACCACCATCTCTAGGGTTTATAGAGAACCACCATCTCTAGGGTTTATAGAGAACCACCATATCTAGGGTTTATAGAGACTTGACCATCTCCAGGGTTTACAGAGAACTTATCATCATCAGGGTTTATAGAGAACTGACCATCTCCAGGGTTTATAGAGAACCACCATCTCTAGGGTTTATAGAGAACCACCATCTCTAGGGTTTATAGAGAACCACCATCTCTAGGGTTTATAGAGAACCACCATCTCTAGGGTTTATAGAGACATGGCCATCTCTCCATGAATCTGAGGAGAACATGGGTCAACCAGCAGGACAACGACCCTAGTAGTTCTACCAAAGACGGCTAAAGAAGAACAAATTGTGTTTGGAGTGACCAAAGTCCAGATTAATCCTGTAGAGATGAAACGTTTATCTACAGTTATTACTGAACCAGAGAATCACAGTACAGCTCCACCCACTCTCACCCTCACCCTCTCACCCTCACACAAACACACTCTCACCCCCTTACACATACACTCTCACCATCACACACACACACACAAACACACTCTCACCCCCTTACATACACTCTCACCATCACACACACACACACAAACACACTCTCACCCCCTTACACATACACTCTCACCATCACACACACACACACACTCTCACCCTCACATATACACTCTCACCCTCACACACACACACACAAACACACTCTCACCCCCTTACACATACACTCTCACCATCACACACACACACACACACACACACAAACACACTCTCACCCCCTTACACATACACTCTCACCATCACACACACACTCTCACCCTCACATATACACTCTCACCCTCACACACACACACACACACACACTCTCACCCTCACAAACCCTCACACACACACTCTCACCCTCACACACACACACACACTCTCACCCTCACACATACACATTCTCACCCCCTTACACATACACTCTCACCATCACACACACACACACAAACACACTCTCACCCCCTTACACATACACTCTCACCATCACACACACACACACACACACACAAACACACTCTCACCCCCTTACACATACACTCTCACCATCACACACATACACACTCTCACCCTCACATATACACTCTCACCCTCACACACACACACTCTCTCACCCTCACAAACCCTCACACACACACTCTCACCCTCACACACACACACACTCTCACCCTCACACATACACTCTCACAAACCCTCACACACACACACTCTCACCCTCACACACACTCTCAACCTCACCCTCACACATACACTCACACACACACTCTCTCACCCTAACACACACACACACTCTCACCCTCACACACATACTGATCACACACTGATCCATTCTATCCATCATCTTCCGCTTCATCCCGCTAGACGGGGTCACGGAGGGGCTGGTTCTCTGATTTTTCTCTGATTTTAAAACCGTGTGTGAAATCTGACGAAGTTTTAGGCCAAATTTACGCGAAAATGTAAAAAATTCTAAAGAGCTCAAGAACTTTCACTGTATAGACTCTGGTTTCATTATCATGTACTGTGAAGCTCCATCAGCAGATGAACAGGGTTTCTTCACTTGTTTTGTTATAATTGTTTATAGTTCATGAGTATGAAAATTAGATTCAATTAGATTAGACCACCAAGAACTTCTCCACTACAGGTTTTATACCACCTGGAAACACGGCTCAGACACTGAATACAGCAAAACAGCTCCAGCACAGGTCTCTGAGCGCATACCTACACCATCTGTACACAAGAAATGATGAACTCCTCCACAAACCACAGCCAAAGAGACTAACAGAATAAAATCTAGAAGTTATTGTCTGGAGGTTCCAGCCTCTGCTTTACTTCCAGCACATTCTGTACAAACTCTAGTTTTTATTAGTTTGTTTATTTTACAGATTTTTAATTTCGTCTCAGCTTGTCTTGTTTCGGGGTTCTCAGTCCTGAATTTGGCTTTTGGCCAAAAATGTTCACGTTGGTGCTTCACTAGTTGTGTTTTGTTGAATCATCCACCAATAAAACCAAGCAGTCGGTTTCAGTCCGGCCCTGTGGCCGAAGCTCAGCTGGTCAATAACGGAGTGAGGACGCGAGCGATCAATTCACTCTCACTCGCTTCAACCAAATGGAACAATTTTTTTTTTGATGAGGAACGTCATGTTTACACTTTCTCTTATCGACCCACTACAGCTAGACCTGTGGTCAGACTCGTCCAGACCCAGACGGCCAAAATCCCCCAGCAAGCAAAGCCACAAGTAGAGCAGTAAACACTGAGGACGAGAGCGACGGAGCATTTAAAGTAGACATTACAAAATATTAGAGCTGTAAGAAAATATCGAAAATATCGAAAATATGGGGATATTATGTTTAGTGATACTGCATTGATTCTCAAAAACACAGTATCAATACACAGATTCCTGGCAGACAGTGAATCTTTGTGTATTGTGTTTAAACCTCTGACCACTAGATGGCGGTGTTGTAATCCATTTTCAGCTCCACTCCAACATTAACAAGCAGCACAAGGACGCAGTGCTATCGTAAGCATTGATAAACCTGTTCATACAGTGGTGTGTTTTAATAGTAGGATTTGAAAAAATTGCAGTATATCACTTTGTTTGCAGTATCGCAATATATAGCGATATATTAAATCGTGACCACCGTATCACGATGCGTATCACCAGGTTCTTGCCAACACACAGCCCTACAAAAAATAATAAACAGATAAACCAGCTGTGGATCAATATTTACATCCAATTTACTGGAATTAAACATACACTCTGCACTTCTGTAGAATATACAATATTCAGTGGTTTAATTATAATAATAATAATAATAATAACTATGTTATTTTAATAATTATGTCCCACATAACTAAACGTTCATGCAGAGTGAGATAAGTAGAGATAAGTAACCAGACGTCCACCTTTAAAATCTCCCCTCATTTTTCATTGGACGACAACGACATGTACACTGTATTGATTTTTAAGATTAAAATTATAAATACAATTATGCTAATAAGATATTAATAAAAACATATTAATTCAATGTATTTATATAGGACGTTTAAGAGACAAAGCTGTTATAGCATATCTAAATATTATATATATTTTTTTTATTTTAAAGATTAATAACTAAGGAGTAATACAGTACTCCTACAGCAACCTTCCAATAAAAAGACATATTAGACATATAGACTATATTTAATATGATATCTACTAGGGTTGTAAGAAAATATTGAAAGTATCGAATATTGAGATATTATGTTTGGTGATATTGTATTGATTCTCAAAAACACAGTATCTATACACAGATTCCTGGCAGACAGTGAATCATTGTGTGTTGTGTTTAAACCTCTGACCACTAGATGGCAGTGTTGTAATCCATTTTCAGCTCCACTCCAACATTAACAAGCAGCACAAGGATGCAGTGCTATTGTAAGCATTGATAAACCTGTTCATACAGTGGAGTGTTTTAATAGTAGTATTTGAAAAATCACAGTAAATAACTTTACTTGTAGTATCACAATATATCGTGATACATTAAATCGTGGCCGCTGTATTACGATACATATTGTATCGCCAGGTTCTTTCCAACACACAGCTAATATCTACATAACCTGCTACTCTTAATAAAAATATTTGCCACCAGAACATTTCTAAATATTTTACTTATTAGGCTATTTGCCTATTCAGACATGCAGACAGTTGTATTAACTTGTAAAATATTTTTTTAATTATAATTCAATTATAAATACAATTACACTAATAAGATATTACCAAAATTTAAAGTAGTATTTAATTAAATTTATATATAGAGCACATTTAAAGGCCAAGGCTGTTATAATATATAATATACCTAAATAAAGTTTAATACATCATACAGTACTCCTACAGCAACCTCAAAATAAGAAATATTAGACATATAGACTATATTTAATATGATATATACATAACCTGCTACTCTTAATAAACATATTTTGACTGTAAAAGTGACCGTGATGACCTGTATTCTCTCACGCTCACCTCAATCTACAGACCAGTTTTACACTAATCACTCGTTAATCTCTCGTACGCCTCCATCACAACGTGCTAACACATCAGCCGAGTTTTTCCAGGAGTGTCATAAAACCACGACAGCTGCGGAGCAAAAATAAAAAGAAGGCTTTTCTATATGATGGTGGTCTTTTTAAAAAGCTAGATGTTTAATTTCTGGGTTAAGCCCCACCCCGACATGCTAAACACTGAAGTAGAGCTATGATGGCCCTGAGAGCCAATCCCTTAGGAGGATTATCCGGAGCCAAATCAAGAAAATCAAGCCCACTAGGTGCTGCGGGCTCGGCTGAGCAGCTGATGAAACCCGATTAGCCACCGGGAAATGTGTGCAGCTTATACTCTTACGGCTCAGCGTGGAAGGATAAGCTCTAATATGGGTTAATGTTCATTTCTCTACCGGCTGTAGACGCAGCTCTGTGTAGTTTAATATCTGCACTGATAACAGGATCTGACCTCACACTGTCAACAAAGCAGCCGAGTTCAACACAACTGAATATATCACATCGTACTGAGAGATGATAATTAATGGTGCTGGTGGTTCTACAGTGGTCTCAACTTTATACCCCTCAACCTCTTCAGTCTCAGAACTCAGGACTGTAGACTGTTTTCAGGTTTCAGACAAAGAGCTGCACTGAGATAAGATCACGAACATGAAGAACGTGTGGCTTGATACCTGAACTCCCAGTTAAAAAGCTCAGTCCATTGAGAGAGGACTATTCCAACACCCCCAACATACCCCCAATATCCCCGTCCACCCACCCAACATCACCCCAACCAATACCCCCCACCAATCCAACATCCCCTCCAACACCCCCAACAAACCCCCACCAATCCAATACACCCCTCACCCACTCAACATCACCAACTAACAACCCCCTCCAACACCAACATCCACTCCACTAACCCAACATCGCCCCTAACAACCAACTCAGCACCCCCAACATCGCCCACCCACCCTCTCAACATCGCCCCTAACAACCAACTCAGCACCCCAACATCGCCCACCCACCCTCTATACATCACCCTATAACAACCACCTCAGCAACCCCTAACATCGCCCACCCACCCTCTCAACATAACCCCCTAATAACCACCTCAGATACCCCCAACAAACGCCCTGCACTCTTAACATCATCCCAACAACCACATCAGCACCCCCCAACAAACCCCCAACCCTCTCAACATCACCACCTCATCACCCCCCAACATCACCACCTCATCACCCCCCAACATCACCCCCACCCTCTCAACATCACCACCTAACAACCTCCTCAGCACCCCCAGCATCGCTCCCTACCCTCTCAACATCACCACCTCATCCCCCCAACATCACCACCTCATCACCCCCAACATCACCACCCTCATCACCCCCCAACATCACCACCTCATCACCCCCCAACATCACCACCTCATCACCCCCCAACATAACCCCCTAACAACACACCTCAGATACCCCCAACAAACGCCCTGCACTCTTACATCATCCCAACAACCACATCAGCACCCCCCAACAAACCCCCAACCCTCTCAACATCACCACCTCATCACCCCCCAACATCACCACCTCATCCCCCCAACATCACCCCCACCCTCTCAACATCACCACCTAAAAACCTCCTCAGCACCCCCCAGCATCGCTCCCCACCCTCTCAACATCACCCCTCTAACAACCACCTCAGCTACCCCCAACAAACGCCCTGCACTCTTAACATCATCCCAACAACCACATCAGCACCCCCAACAAACCCCCAACCCTCTCAACATCACCACCTCATCACCCCCCAACATCACCACCTCATCC
>CM038709.1:48681616-48824116 GCA_021613375.1 Megaleporinus macrocephalus
GTAAGGTTACTGTGGAGAGGAGTGTTCTGTCCTCTCCTGTAAGGTTACTGTGGACAGGTGTGTTCTGTCCTCTCCTGTAAGGTTACTGTGGAGAGGTGTGTTCTGTCCTCCTGTAAGGTTACTGTGGAGAGTGTGTGTCCTCTCCTGTAAGGTTACTGTGTAGAGGTGTGTTCTGTCCTCTCCTGTAAGGTTTCTGTGGAGAGGAGTGTTCTGTCCTCTCCTGTAAGGTTTCTGTGGAGAGGTGTGTTCTGTCCTCTCCTGTAAGGTTACTGTGGAGAGGTGTGTTCTGTCCACTCCTGTAAGGTTACCGTGTAGAGGTGTGTTCTGTCCTCTCCTGTAAGGTTACTGTGGAGAGGAGTGTTCTGTCCACTCCTGTAAGGTTACCGTGTAGAGGTGTGTTCTGTCCTCTCCTGTAAGGTTACCGTGTAGAGGTGTGTTCTGTCCTCTCCTGTGAGGTTACCGTGGAGAGGTGTGTTCTGTCCTCTCCTGTAAGGTTACTGTGGAGAGGAGTGTTCTGTCCTCTCCTGTAAGGTTACTGTGGAGAGGTGTGTTCTGTCCTCTCCTGTAAGGTTACTGTGGAGAGGTGTGTTCTGTCCTCTCCTGTAAGGTTACTGTGGAGAGGTGTGTTCTGTCCTCTCCTGTAAGGTTACTGTGTAGAGGTGTGTTCTGTCCTCTCCTGTAAGGTTACTGTGGAGAGGTGTGTTCTGTCCTCTCCTGTAAGGTTACTGTGTAGAGGTGTGTTCTGTCCTCTCCTGTAAGGTTTCTGTGGAGAGGTGTGTTCTGTCCTCTCCTGTAAGGTTACTGTGGAGAGGTGTGTTCTGTCCTCTCCTGTAAGGTTACTGTGTAGAGGTGTGTTCTGTCCTCTCCTGTAAGGTTTCTGTGGAGAGGTGTGTTCTGTCCTCTCCTGTAAGGTTACCGTGGAGAGGTGTGTTCTGTCCTCTCCTGTGAGGTTACTGTGGAGAGGTGTGTTCTGTCCTCTCCTGTAAGGTTACCGTGGAGAGGTGTGTTCTCTCCTCTCCTGTAAGGTTTCTGTGGAGAGGTGTGTTCTGTCCTCTCCTGTAAGGTTACTGTGTAGAGGTGTGTTCTGTCCTCTCCTGTAAGGTTACTGTGTAGAGGTGTGTTCTGTCCTCTCCTGTAAGGTTTCTGTGGAGAGGTGTGTTCTGTCCACTCCTGTAAGGTTACCGTGTAGAGGTGTGTTCTGTCCTCTCCTGTAAGGTTACTGTGGAGAGGTGTGTTCTGTCCTCTCCTGTAAGGTTACTGTGGAGAGGTGTGTTCTGTCCTCTCCTGTAAGGTTACTGTGGAGAGGTGTGTTCTGTCCTCTCCTGTAAGGTTACTGTGGAGAGGAGTGTTCTGTCCTCTCCTGTAAGGTTACTGTGGAGAGGTGTGTTCTGTCCTCTCCTGTAAGGTTACTGTGGAGAGGTTTGTTCTGTCCACTCCTGTAAGGTTTCTGTGGAGAGGTGTGTTCTGTCCTCTCCTGTAAGGTTACTGTGGAGAGGTGTGTTCTGTCCTCTCCTGTAAGGTTACCGTGTAGAGGTGTGTTCTGTCCTCTCCTGTAAGGTTACTGTGGAGAGGAGTGTTCTGTCCTCTCCTGTAAGGTTACTGTGGAGAGGTGTGTTCTGTCCTCTCCTGTAAGGTTACTGTGGAGAGGTGTGTTCTGTCCACTCCTGTAAGGTTACTGTGTAGAGGTGTGTTCTGTCCTCTCCTGTAAGGTTACCGTGTAGAGGTGTGTTCTGTCCTCTCCTGTAAGGTTACTGTGGAGAGGTGTGTTCTGTCCTCTCCTGTAAGGTTACTGTGGAGAGGTGTGTTCTGTCCTCTCCTGTAAGGTTACTGTGGAGAGGTGTGTTCTGTCCACTCCTGTAAGGTTACTGTGGAGAGGTGTGTTCTGTCCTCTCCTGTAAGGTTACTGTGGAGAGGAGTGTTCTGTCCTCTCCTGTAAGGTTACTGTGGAGAGGAGTGTTCTGTCCTCTCCTGTAAGGTTACTGTGGAGAGGAGTGTTCTGTCCTCTCCTGTAAGGTTACTGTGGACAGGTGTGTTCTGTCCTCTCCTGTAAGGTTACTGTGGAGAGGTGTGTTCTGTCCTCTCCTGTAAGGTTACTGTGGAAAGGGTGTGTTCTGTCCTCTCCTGTAAGGTTACTGTGGAGAGGTGTGTTCTTTCCTCTCCTGTAAGGTTACTGTGGAGAGGAGTGTTCTGTCCTCTCCTGTAAGGTTACCGTGGAGAGGTGTGTTCTGTCCTCTCCTGTGAGGTTACTGTGGAGAGGAGTGTTCTGTCCTCTCCTGTGAGGTTACTGTGGAGAGGTGTGTTCTGTCCTCTCCTGTAAGGTTACTGTGGAGAGGTGTGTTCTGTCCTCTCCTGTAAGGTTACTGTGGAAAGGGTGTGTTCTGTCCTCTCCTGTAAGGTTACTGTGGAGAGGTGTTCTTCCTCTCCTGTAAGGTTACTGTGGAGAGGAGTGTTCTGTCCTCTCCTGTAAGGTTCGTGGAGAGGTGTGTTCTGTCCTCTCCTGTGAGGTTACTGTGGAGAGGAGTGTTCTGTCCTCTCCTGTAAGGTACGTGGAGAGGTGTGTTCTGTCCTCTCCTGTAAGGTTACTGTGTAGGTGTGTTCTGTCCTCTCCTGTAAGGTTACTGTGGAGAGGAGTGTTTCTGTCCTCTCCTGTAAGGTTACTGTGGAGAGGTGTGTTCTGTCCTCTCCTGTAAGGTTACTGTGAGAGGTGTGTTCTGTCCTCTCCTGTAAGGTTACTGTGGAGAGGTGTGTTCTGTCCTCTCCTGTAAGGTTTACTGTGGAGAGGTGTGTTCTGTCCTCTGTAATTGTAAGGTTTCTGTGGAGAGGAGTGTTCTGTCCTCTCCTGTAAGGTTACTGTGGAGAGGTGTGTTCTGTCCTCTCCTGTGAGGTTACTGTGGAGAGGTGTGTTCTGTCCTCTCCTGTAAGGTTACTGTGGAGAGGTGTGTTCTGTCCTCTCCTGTAAGGTTACTGTGGAGAGGTGTGTTCTGTCCTCTCCTGTAAGGTTACTGTGTAGAGGTGTGTTCTGTCCTCTCCTGTAAGGTTTCTGTGGAGAGGTGTGTTCTGTCCTCTCCTGTAAGGTTACCGTGGAGAGGTGTGTTCTGTCCTCTCCTGTAAGGTTACCGTGTAGAGGTGTGTTCTGTCCTCTCCTGTAAGGTTACTGTGGAGAGGAGTGTTCTGTCCTCTCCTGTAAGGTTACTGTGGAGAGGTGTGTTCTGTCCTCTCCTGTAAGGTTACTGTGGAGAGGTGTGTTCTGTCCACTCCTGTAAGGTTACCGTGGAGAGGAGTGTTCTGTCCTCTCCTGTGAGGTTACTGTGGACAGGTGTGTTCTGTCCTCTCCTGTAAGGTTACTGTGGAGAGGTGTGTTCTGTCCTCTCCTGTAAGGTTTCTGTGGAGAGGTGTGTTCTGTCCTCTCCTGTAAGGTTACTGTGGAGAGGTGTGTTCATGTCCTCTCCTGTAAGGTTTACTGTGGAGAGGTGTGTTCTGTCCCTCTCCTGTAAGGTTACTGTGTAGAGGTGTGTTCTGTCCTCTCCTGTAAGGTTACTGTGGAGAGGTGTGTTCTGTCCTCTCCTGTAAGGTTACTGTGTAGAGTGTGTTCTGTCCTCTCCTGTAAGGTTACTGTGGAGAGGTGTGTTCTGTCCTCTCCTGTAAGGTTACTGTGGAGAGGAGTGTTCTGTCCTCTCCTGTAAGGTTTCTGTGGAGAGGTGTGTTCTGTCCTCTCCTGTAAAGTTTCTGTGGAGAGGTGTGTTCTGTCCTCTCCTGTAAGGTTACCGTGGAGAGGTGTGTTCTGTCCTTTCCTGTAAGGTTACCGTGGAGAGGTGTGTTCTGTCCTCTCCTGTAAGGTTACTGTGGAGAGGTGTGTTCTGTCCTCTCCTGTAAGGTTACTGTGTAGAGGTGTGTTCTGTCCTCTCCTGTAAGGTTACTGTGGAGAGGAGTGTTCTGTCCTCTCCTGTAAGGTTAGAGGTGATGTTGGTGAAGGGACAGATGCTGTTGTTGACTGAAACAATGTACAGTGTTTATCAAACCACCAAAAACCAGAGGGGTCAGAAAAGCAGCAGTAACCGTGACAACCTTACAATAACCAGCCAATCAATTCCTGCCCTCGGTGGCAGAGACTGACCATGCAGCGCCAGCCGAGCCGCATTTAACTCCTTTCAAACACACAGCAGGGCTTCAGACAGAGACCAGGCCTGCTGTGGTCAAGCTCTGCTGAGAGGAGGGCTGAGAAACCCACCCCCCCACATACCCCCTACACACCCACATCCCCCTACACACACACCCCCCCCTACACACACCCCCCCCCTACACACACACACACACACACCCTACACACACACACACACCCCTACAAACACACCACACCCCACACACACACACATCCCCCTACACACACACCCCCCCTACACACACACCCCCTACACACACACACACATCCCCCTACCACACACACCCCCCCTACACACACACACATCCCCCTACACACACACACACACATCCCCCTACCACACCACACCCCCCCCTACACACACACACACATCCCCCCTACACACACACCCCCCCTACACACACACCCCCTACACACACACACACCCCTACACACACACCCCCCCTACACACACACCCCCCCCTACACACACACCCCCCCCTACACACACACACACACATCCCCCTACACACACACCCCCCCTACACACACACCCCCCCTACACACACACCCCCCCTACACACACACCCCCCCTACACACACCCCCCCCCCTACACACACACACACACACACCCCTACATACACACCCACACCCCTACATACACACCCACACCCCACACACACACACACCCTACTCTGCCCTTACAAAGAAGAAGTTTATTAAGTGTAGCATTAGTTACTTCTTTTAAACTAAAAATAAGTGAGTATACTTTCAGTTTACTTTTTATGTACCTCTCAGTGATATACTAAACACAGTTATACTTAAGTATACTTGTGTTATACTGAGAAGTATAGAACAGTCTAGTATATTCAGCCTTTACTTGTACTTCATCTTTGGTTGAGATATACTTAAGAAAAGTAGAAGTAAGTATTATTGTCCTGCACAAAAACACATCCAGTACAATACTTGTTTGGAAATTTGATTTATAAAGATTTATAAAGATACAAATATGTTTATAATCTGAAAATGTCTTGTTAATTTTGTGTGTGTCCACTAGTGAGTAAGTAAATGTTGTTAAAATTCTATTTTAAGTAGAAAATACACTTAAACCTAAAGTATTATGATAAGTTCACTTAAAGGAAACTTACACGTATACTTCTGAAGATGAATTAACAAACTAGTAAACTAACATTAAACCCATAGTTTACTTTTAGTGTAGATGCAGCACAAAAGATGTAAACTAGCTGTGTACTTGAAGTTTACTAGCCTTACACTTAAAAAGTACATAAAAGTATACTTTCATAAACTAAAAAGTGCCAATTTAGTCCCAAGAAGTATAAAATAGTACATATACAAGTGTACTAGTAGTACAATGATATTAGTATAGTAACTACATAAAGTATACGTAGAAAATATACTTTAACTTTACTCAAGTTTATTCAATGAAATGTACTTTAAGTATACTTATTTTCTGTAAGGGTGCTGTCTGTTGTCCAGTTCTGTGCTCCTAAAAACCTCCCCAGTCCTGATTCTAGAACTTTCCTTGTGATGAGGACTCCTGCTGGACTCCAATGTTAGCCTATCTAGCTAACGTTAGCACCACCCTTACAGAAAAGTATACTTAAAGTTCATTTCATTAAGTATACTTTATGTAGTTACTATACTAAAGTCATTGTACTAGTAGTACACTCGTATATGTACTATTTTATACTTCTTGGGACTAAATTGGCCCCTTTTTAGTTTTTAAATGTATACTTTTAAGTACACTTTAAGTGTAAGTGTAGTGAATCAAGTATAAACTAGTTTACATCTTTTGTACTGCAATTACAATAAAAGTTACTGCTTATATTATTGTTGTACTTTAAAGTATATGACAAGGTTTAAGGATTTTTTTCTACTTAAAATAGTATTTTAACAACGTTTACTTACTCACCAGTGGACATACAAAAAATAAACAAGACACACTCAGATTATAAACATATTAGTATCTTTATAAATCTTTATAAATCAAATTTTAAATAAATATTCTACTGGATGTGTTTTTGTGCAGAGCAAGAATACTTACTTCTACAATCTCAATCAAAAGATGAAGTACAAGTAAAGACCAAATATACTTAGACTGTTCTATACTTGTCCATCAAAAGTAAAAAAGAAGTACATAAAAAGTAAACTAAAAGTATACTCACTTCCTTTTAGTTTAAAAGAAGTAACTAATGGTACACTGAATAAACTTCTTCTTTGTAAGGGCAGTGCTAAAAGATACCTGCTTCTTCTCATCCTCATCAAAGCCTCGTCTTCATCTTTCAGGCGTGTCAGTCAGACGAGGGCTGACAAAGACATTTAGCTGAGGAGGAGCTAGCTGGCTAACGCTAAGGTTAGCTGTCTCTGCTTTAGCTGGGCAATACATGAAAACAGCAACAACCCAGAACATGAAGATGTGGTTTATAACCAGAAACTCCCCATAAAACCACATAGTTTATGAAGAAGATCCACAAAGAACCAGCTTATCTTTTAGCAGTGGTGCTAACGTTAGCTAGATTAGCTAGTTAGGCTAACATTAGTGTTCAGCGGTTCTGAACTTAGTGTTTCTTCATCGGTGTAGGAATTATAATCACAGCAGCCGCTTCCTCTTCTCTCTCTCAGCACAAGGAAAGCTCTAGAACCAGAACTGAGGAGGTTTTGGACTCTTTTCAAACAACGAGAGGCTGAGTTAGCGCAGTAGAAGCTACGACCTGGACATAAAAGCTGATACGTGGAGGTTTAACAAGCAGACAAGCTAATAAATGCAACTAAGCTAGTGTTTAGATGTTGAACATATTCATTACAGAATGATTACCAGAGAATTTTCAGCCTCTCAGCCCAAAAAGGAAGTTAGAACTTCAGCTTTAGCAGCTCGAGATGATTATAGTAATACAGCTGCAGTTAAATATTCAGTGTTAGTTCCTCCCGTCCAGAAGAAACATCTCCAGAGAGGCTGTTTTGTAGTCTTTACTCTGGACACCTGCTGCAGGAGCGAAGCAGACATGTTTACAGATGTGGGGTTTGTTTGTTTTTTTCGTGCTGGTCATCATGTCTCGTTAATAAAACGAGATTTACGCCTCTGGGCTGGAAATAAACTCAGATAAAAGGAAGCGGAAGCGTAATTAAGTACTGGAGGTGAAACCTGCTCGTTAAGGATCAAACAAGCTTCACCTCATTATTGCAGTTCAGGTGAAGGTAGATAAGATCCTTCACATCTATAATCACACATACACGTCCACAGTCCTGTTTATGGGTTACTTCTCGCTCCTCAGCCCGTCACCTCTGCTTCCTCCATTGTTCCACCTACACTTGACGTTCCTCAACAAAGGGTCCCAGACATGGCCCACCTGATCTGCCTAATTTCTTTCCTAATTGGGCCCGCTCCAATTAAATTACCTCCCTCTGACGAGATTACTCAGGAACAAAGGAGAGGGGGTGGAGGTGTCGGGGCGTTTTGATCTGCGCTTTGAATCTCGTTTTGGTTTTCTGGTGGGGCTTCAGGACTCGGGACTTCAGGCGGGTTTAAGGAACAACGACCCAGGAGCTTCACATATCCAAAACTACATTAGCACTGATCAGTATAGGAATTGGTATAGTATAGTATATTATAGTATAGTATCGTATAGTATAGTTTAGTATAGTATAGTATATTGTAGTATGGTATAGTATAGTATAGTGTAATATAGTATAGTGTAGTATAGTATCGTATAGTATAGTTTAGTATAATATAGTATATTGTAGTTTAGTATAGTATAGTATAGTATAGTGTAGTATAGTATAGTGTTGTGTAGTGTAGTATAGTATAGTATAGTATAGTTTAGTATAGTGTAGTATGGTATAGTGTAGTGTAGTATAGTATAGTGTAGTATAGTATAGTATAGTGTATTGTAGTATAGTATAGTATAGTGTAGTATGGTATAGTGTAGTGTAGTATAGTATAGTGTAGTATAGTATAGTATAGTGTAGTGTATTGTAGTATAGTATAGTTTAGTATAGTATAGTTTAGTGTAGTATAGTGCAGTTTAGTGTGGTACAGTATAGTTTAGTATAGTATAGTATATTATAGTTTAGTGTAGTATAGTATAGTTTAGTATAGTATAGTATATTATAGTTTAGTGTAGTATAGTATAGTATAGTGTAGTATAGTATATTATAGTTTAGTGTAGTATAGTATAGTATAGTTTAGTATAGTATAGTATATTATAGTTTAGTGTAGTATAGTATAGTTTAGTATAGTATAGTATATTATAGTTTAGTGTAGTATAGTATAGTATAGTGTAGTATATTATAGTTTAGTGTAGTATAGTATAGTATAGTATAGTATATTATAGTTTAGTGTAGTATAGTTTAGTATAGTATAGTTTAGTATATTATAGTTTAGTGTGGTACAGTATAGTTTAGTATAGTATAGTATATTATAGTTTAGTGTAGTATAGAATAGTATAGTCGTAGTCTATTATAGTTTAGTGTAGTATAGTATTGTGTAGTATAGTATAGTTTAGTATAGTATAGTTTAGTATATTATAGTTTAGTGTAGTATAGTATAGTATAGTGTAGTATATTATAGTTTAGTGTAGTATAGTATAGTGTAGTATAGTATAGTTTAGTATAGTATAGTTTAGTATATTATAGTTTAGTGTAGTATAGTATAGTGTAGTATAGTATAGTTTAGTATAGTATAGTTTAGTGTAGTATAGTTTAGTGTAGTATAGTATAGTGTAGTGTAGTATAGTTTAGTATAGTGTAGTATAGTGTAGTTTAGTGTGGTACAGTATAGTTTAGTGTAGTATATTATAGTTTAGTGTAGTATAGTATAGTGTAGTATAGTATAGTTTAGTATAGTATAGTTTAGTGTAGTATAGTATAGTTTAGTGTAGTATAGTGTAGTGTAGTATAGTGTAGTATAGTATAGTTTAGTGTAGTATAGTTTAGTGTAGTATAGTTTAGTGTAGTATAGTATAGCTTAGTGTAGTATAGTATAGTTTAGTATAGTATAGTTTAGTGTAGTATAGTATAGTTTAGTGTAGTATAGTATAGCTTAGTGTAGTATAGTATAGTTTAGTATAGTATAGTTTAGTGTAGTATAGTATAGTTTAGTGTAGTATAGTATAGTTTAGTGTAGTATAGTATGGTGTAGTGTAGTATAGTTTAGTGTAGTATAGTATAGTTTAGTGTAGTATAGTATAGTTTAGTATAGTTTAGTGTAGTATAGTATAGTTTAGTGTAGTATAGTATAGTTTAGTGTAGTATAGTATAGCTTAGTGTAGTATAGTTTAGTGTAGTATAGTATAGTTTAGTGTAGTATAGTATAGTTTAGTATAGTGTAGTATAGTATAGTTTAGTGTAGTATAGTATAGTTTAGTATAGTATAGTTTAGTGTAGTATAGTATAGTTTAGTGTAGTATAGTATAGTTTAGTGTAGTATAGTATAGCTTAGTGTAGTATAGTTTAGTGTAGTATAGTATAGTTTAGTGTAGTATAGTATAGTTTAGTATAGTGTAGTATAGTATAGTTTAGTGTAGTATAGTAGAGTGTAGTGTAGTATAGTAGAGTGTAGTGTAGTATAGAAGAGTGTAGTGTAGTGTGTTACTTTGCTGTACTCCATACTGTAAACTGGGGTTCAGTTCCCTACCTGAGTAACCACCTTATGCTATACCAACATACGTCCTAACAATACTTACACCTACCTGTGTACAGGTAAACTGTAACACTACCTTCACCTACCTGTGTACAGGTAAACTGTAACACTACCTTCACCTACCTGTGTACAGGTAAACTGTAACACTACCTTCACCTACCTGTGTACAGGTAAACTGTAACACTACCTTCACCTACCTGTGTACAGGTAAACTGTAACACTACCTTCACCTACCTGTGTACAGGTAGAATGCTACAAGCTGCAAAGCCAGAGATGTGACCAATCACAGAACAGATGGAATGAATTGAATGATGTCTGGTGAAGCCATAAAGCCCTTTGAGAACCAGTCCAGAACCTCTGCTGTTCCACTGACAAGATGAACTTCCTTGGAACAGTTGAGTCTGTTGATTGATCGTCTTTCTCCTGATTGGCCACTTACAAGCCCCTCCCCTGTCAGTCATCACCTTGAGAAACCTCAATAAACACTTAAGAAAGCTCTTCCCAGGATCCAGTTGATCAGAACTTGCCCAGAAATGCTCTTCTGCCGGTTCCTGTGGCAATTATCTTTCATCAGCAGCTCATCAGTTGGCAATTATGGAGCTCTCTGGAGGTGAAGATGTTTATTCTGGTCCTGAACTGGAATCACAGCCTCCTAGTGTTCAGTCACTGACCAGTAAAGGGTCTCCGTGCTATCAGATCAGGCAGCTCTTTCTTCGTATGCTATTTAGAAGCTAGTCTACTATCAGAGGGTATTTCATCAGTTGGTTAATGAGCTGGTTATCTCACGAGGGGTCCTCATGCTCAGCCCGGCTGCTGAATCTTCTCCTCCCATCAGATACATCACCGGACGGCCAGCTATAGGAGGCCGTGTTACAGGCTGCGTCCTTCACCAGCTCAGCCCTCAGAAATGACTCGACTGTGGAGGAATATGAAGAAGCTCCAGCAGCCGACTCGTTCAGAAGCTCAGTGATGAACAGAATGAGGAAGCTGGGTGGGAGGAGATGATTTATAACTGCTGGGCTCCACGCAGAGCGCACGCCTGATATTAAAGTGCCAGCGCTAGTTAGCGTCGGCACATGAGTCAAAGAGCACAACGAGAAAACGTGTCATTTCGCCGAACGCACAGCTGCACAGTCCCAACATCTGGACCTGCATCAGAACAACGAGCTTCTTTATATCATCACCGTCTGATATTAAAACATGTTTATATATTTTAGTTTTTATTTTCCTCCATCATCTGAATTCAGCAGCTGCTGTTTACATTCTGTCACCAATATAAATGTTTACAGCGGTGGTGATGGTGTTTATAGTGGTGGTGATGGTGTTTACAGTGGTGGTGATGGTGTTTACAGCGGTGGTGATGGTGTTTATAGTGGTGGTGATGGTGTTTACATTGGTGGTGATGTTACAGTGGTGGTGATGGTGTTTATAGTGGTGGTGATGGTGTTTACATTGGTGGTGATGGTGTTTACAGTGGTGATAATAATGTTTACAGTGGTGGTGATATTATTTACAGTGGTGATAATAATGTTTACAGTGGTGGTGATATTAATTACAGTAGTGATAATAATGTTTACAGTGGTGGTGATTATGTTTACAGTTGTGGTGATGATGTTTACAGTGGTGGTGATGATGTTTACAGTGGTGGTGATATTATTTACAGTGGTGGTGATGGTGTTTACAGTGGTGGTGATGGTGTTTATAGTGGTGGTGATATTATTTACAGTGGTGGTGATGATGTTTACAGTGGTGGTGATGATGTTTACAGTGGTGGTGATATTATTTACAGTGGTGGTGATGGTGTTTACAGTGGTGGTGATGATGTTTACAGTGGTGGTGATGGTGTTTATAGTGGTGGTGATATTATTTACAGTGGTGGTGATGATGTTTACAGTGGTGGTGATGATGTTTACAATGGTGGTGATATTATTTACAGTGGTGGTGATGGTGTTTACAGTGGTGGTGATGATGTTTACAGTGGTGGTGATGGTGTTTACAGTGGTGGTGATGTTTATAGTGGTGGTGATGGTGTTTACAGTAGTGGTGATGATGTTTACAGTGGTGATAATAATGTTTACAGTGGTGGTGATGATGTTTACAATGGTGGTGGTGATGTTAACAGTGGTGATGATGGTGTTTACAGTGGTGGTGATGATGTTTACAGTGATGGTGATGTTGTTTACAGTGATGGTGATTTTGTTTACAGTGATGGTGATGTTGTTTACAATGGTGGTGGTGATGTTAACAGTGGTGATGATGGTGTTTACAGTGGTGGTGATGATGTTTACAGTGGTGGTGATGATGTTTACAGTGATGGTGATGTTTACAGTGATGGTGATGTTGTTTACAGTGGTGGTGATGATGTTTACAGTGATGGTGGTGATGATGTTTACAGTGGTGGTGATGGTGTTTACAGTGGTGGTGGTGGTGATGTTTACAGTGATGGTGATGATGTTTACAGTGGTGGTGATGTTTACAGTGGTGGTGATGTTTACAGTGGTGGTGATGATGTTTACAGTGGTGATGGTGTTTACAGTGGTGGTGATGTTTACAGTGGTGGTGGTGTTTACAGTGGTGGTGATGTTTACAGTGGTGGTGATGTTTACAGTGGTGGTGGTGTCTACAGTGGTGGTGATGTTTACAGTGGTGGTGATGATGTTTACAGTGATGGTGATGTTTACAGTGATGGTGATGTTGTTTACAGTGGTGGTGATGATGTTTACAGTGATGGTGGTGATGATGTTTACAGTGGTGGTGATGGTGTTTACAGTGGTGGTGGTGGTGATGTTTACAGTGATGGTGATGATGTTTACAGTGGTGGTGATGTTTACAGTGGTGGTGATGTTTACAGTGGTGGTGATGATGTTTACAGTAGTGATGGTGTTTACAGTGGTGGTGATGTTTACAGTGGTGGTGGTGTTTACAGTGGTGGTGATGTTTACAGTGGTGGTGATGTTTACAGTGGTGGTGGTGTCTACAGTGGTGGTGATGTTTACAGTGGTGGTGGTGTTTACAGTGGTGGTGGTGTTTACAGTGGTGGTGATGTTTACAGTGGTGGTGGTGTTTACAGTGGTGATGGTGTTTACAGTGGTGGTGGTGTTTACAGTGGTGGTGGTGTTTACAGTGGTGGTGATGTTTACAGTGGTGGTGGTGTTTACAGTGGTGGTGATGTTTACAGTGGTGGTGGTGTTTACAGTGGTGGTGATGTTTACAGTGGTGATGGTGTTTACAGTGGTGGTGGTGTTTACAGTGGTGGTGATGTTTACAGTGGTGGTGGTGTTTACAGTGGTGGTGATGTTTACAGTGGTGGTGGTGTTTACAGTGGTGGTGATGTTTACAGTGGTGGTGGTGTTTACAGTGGTGGTGATGTTTACAGTGGTGGTGATGTTTACAGTGGTGATGGTGTTTACAGTGGTGGTGATGTTTACAGTGGTGGTGGTGTTTACAGTGGTGGTGATGTTTACAGTGGTGGTGATGTTTACAGTGGTGGTGATGGGATTCAGTCGTCTCCATGTCTACAACATAAATATTATGTCAAATACATAATTTGTAATGTTGATGCTTTTTGTGGGACTATTTGACCATACACTCTGAATGTATCCCTCCACCATGTATAGATTTTAGGATTTAAATAATCTCAAAACTATCATAAACAATAAGTCAGACACCAGGCAGATTTTAGAGGTGGACGTCTGGTTCTATTCACCACCACTGTGAACAGTTCTCAGACATTGAATTATGTCTCTCCAGCCTGCATGACATACATGAAGCTGAACGGGAGTCAGATTCTACAGGGAGTCAAACCTGCTGAGTTCAGCTGCACAGTGTCTGTTTTTATGTTTTTCGGCAGAAATTCAGAAGAATTGGTGGAATTCTCTTTGAGGATCTTCTGTTTTGTTTTGTGTAGAGAGCTCTGAGGTGAAACTATGAAAGGCCACTTCTTTACATCATGAGCGTGTTTCTGAGCTGACCAGTCAGACCAGCGGTAGGACAGGCCGTTATGTTTGACTGCAGATGATCTAAATCGTGACATTTGGAACTAACAAGCAAGAAAGTTTGTCTAATTTTAGGCCAGTTAATTATCGCTAGCTGCTTAGCAACAGAGACGAGTGCAGCTTCCAACGCAGACTTCGGAAAACAAAGTGAGGATCTATTAAATTCTGCAGGTCTCGTCCATTTACAGGTGATCTACACGACCAGGTAGCACAGGTTCCCGATAGGTTTGGTTGAAGTGATCAATAAATCTGGAAGTTTGCCATTTGATTAACATTTTAAGGCCATTCTTGCAATAAATATTCTAATTCTATGAAGCAACAACAACAACAATAACTATAAAAGTGGATAGTTGCTCATAAATGACAGATAAATGAGTGAGGGTCAGTATGTGTGTGGATTATTGGGGGTCTGCTCTGAGTGAGTACATGCAGTTTGAAGGCTGTAGGCTGAACAAAACCCTAATGTTTGGGTTTGGCTGAAAATGAATAGGACCCTATTGGAGGAACAAGGGATGAATAAGCGACAAATAAAGGAGTTCAGGCCAGTGTGTCTGGAGATTGTCGTTGGGGGGTCTGCTCTGAGTGAGTACAGGAAGTTTGGAGATTGTAGGTTAAATGAAACTGTTGCAAATTTTTTATAAACCGCAGTATCTGGTAAAAGTGTGTGTGAGACCGAAGGCCCAAAGAATGTTGCAGAGCTTGCGGGAAAGTCGGGGCTTTTGGGACCCCCACCATATAGGACTTAGCAGACCCTATGACTTATCTTGGGAACTTCTAGTCGGAGACACAATTGAGACCAGGGTAGACCAGGGTTTGAGAGCTCTCAGAGAACGTCGGTACCGCGGTCCTAAGAATATAAGATTATACTCTGAACTGGTCTCCCTCTTCATTCTGATGACAAAAACAAAGTTACGACAAAACCTTGATGTTTGGGTCTGCTTGAAAATGAATGGAACTCTATGGGAGGAACGAGGGATGAATAAACGACACGTAAAAGAATGCAGGTCAGTATGTTTATGGATTAGTGTTTGGGGGTCTGCTCTGAGTGAGTACAGGCAGTTTGAAGGCTGTAGGTTGAATAAAACCATGATGTTTGGGTTTGGCTGAAAATTAATAGGACTCTATTGGAGGAGCGAGGGATGAATAGAGGAGTTCAGGCCTGTGTGTTTGGAGATTAGTGTTGGGGATCTGCTCTGAGTGAGTACAGGCAGGTTGGAGGCTGTAGGTTAAATGAGACCATGAGGCTTGGGTTCAACCGAAAATGAATGGGACTCTATAGGGAAAAAAGAGGGATGGAAAAAAACAACAAACAGACGAGTGTGAATCAAACCAACACTGCAGTCGTGGTAGGGGGTCTGCTCTGAGTCAGTGTATGTGAAACGGTGTCTGGCGGTTGAGCAGAAGTTCAGTAGATGGGCGTGAACTTTTCCATCCCATTCATTCTCTATGGGAGAAAATCTAGGGTTAGGGTTCTGTGGTTATCCAGAATCCGTACATCTTAAAGGATTTGGGTTACTGCAGCGTTTCAGACACGTGCTGGACTCGCAGATCCAAAAACAAACTGGAGTGTTTTTCGGACACAGTCTTGAGATTCACTAGGACATGCTGGGTTTGCTTCTTCTGGAGATACAGGGCTGCAGCTCCACAGTTAACACCAACACAACTAATAACTTGGTGTGGCTGGTGTAGCTGTTCAAGAAGCTCCTCACTGAGAAAAGTAGACACAGACTCACCAAACAAAGAAGCTGCTGCTGTTCTCAGAACAATGGACTGACCACCCCAGAGTCCGGAACCTCAACACCGCTGAATGGGTTTGGAGTTATTTGAACTGTGCTGAAGATGCCAAACCAGCTTCTAAGACTGGATCACTGAAAGTGAGTCTCCTGAAAAGAACAGAAGCTGCAACAACAAAGACCAGACACACTGAACCATCCTGCTATTGGCTTGAGCAGAAGTTCAGTAGATGGGCGTGAACTTTTCCATCCTATTCATTCTCTATGGGAGAAAATCTAGGGTTAGGGTTCTGTGGTTATCCGGAATCCGTACATCCGATCAAAAAGCTGCACACAATCAGACCGGACAATCTGGAGCGGGAACAGAGTTGGCATCTCTGTGGGACGAGTCTTTTCATAACAGTGGCAGCTCAAAGTGCTTTACAGACGCTTGTAGTAAATATGATCCAATCATTTTCTGGAATTCTGGTCCCTCACCACAATAATGGACAATACTCTGATATTTATTGGAATATTACTTTTCCAAGTATGTATAACAGAATTTGTTTTAAAATCTAGAAAGTAAGAGAATTGCAGAACTGGCGAGAGTGATGACGGAGCTTACCTGGTTAAGATTAGCGCTGTGAAAATGTAGAGAATTATAATTAATCTCTATTTTTATTCCTTTATGGTCCAGTTTCTGACCAGTTAGAGGTACAGAAGCACACACGTACAGTATAAATGATTATTATATCTGATTATAACGAGCTGTAGGCGATACAGAACAGAGCCTCACTGAAGAAAACCTGCTGGAGTGAATCTGAGACTAAACCCTGCAGGATATGTAGGTCAGAGAAGACATGAAGGCCGGAGATGGACAGTGAAGTGGACACAGCAGTCTGCTTAACAGCTCAACCATTTGTATTGTAGGCCAGACTGACCACACTCTGAATACTCACAGCTCACTCTGATTGGTCAGAATACTCACAGCATGCTCCCATTGGCCTGAATGTTTACCGTACACTCCTATTGGCCTGAATACTCACAACACACTCTGATTGGTCTGAATGGCCACAGCACACTCTGATTGGTCTGAATGGCCACAGCACACTCTGATTGGTCTGAATGGCCACAGCACACTCTGATTGGTCTAAATGGCCACAGCACACTCTGATTGGTCTAAATGGCCACAGCACACTCCGATTGGTCTGAATTGCCACAGCACACTTTGATTGGTCTAAATGGCCACAGCACACTCTAATTGGTCTGAATGCCCACCACACACTCTGATTGGTCTAAATGGCCACAGCACACTCTGATTGGCCTAAATGGCCACAGCACACTCTGATTGGCCTAAATGGCCACAGCACACTCTGATTGGTCTGAATGGCCACAGCACACTCTGATTGGTCTAAATGGCCACAGCACACTCTGACTGGTTTGAATGTTCATGGCACACTCTGATTGGTCAGAATACTCACAGCATGCTCCCATTGGCCTGAATGTTTACCGTACACTCCTATTGGCCTGAATACTCACAACACACTCTGATTGGTCTGAATGCCCACCACACACTCTTATTGGTCTTAATGGCCACAGCACACTCTGATTAGTCTGAATGGCCACAGCACACTCTGATTGGTCTGAATGCCCACCACACACTCTGATTGGTCTAAATGGCCACAGCACACTCTGATTGGTCTGAATGGCCACAGCACACTCTGATTGGTCTGAATGCCCACCACACACTCTGATTGGCCTAAATGGCCACAGCACACTCTGATTGGTCTGAATTGCCACAGCACACTCTGATTGGTCTAAATGGCCACAGCACACTCTGATTGGTCTGAATGCCCACCACACACTCTGATTGGCCTAAATGGCCACAGCACACTCTGATTGGTCTAAATGGCCACAGCACACTCTGACTGGTTTGAATGTTCACAGCACACTCTGATTGGTCTGAATGTTCACTGCACACTCTGATTGGTCTGAATACTCACAGCATGCTCCTATTGGCCTGAATACTCACAGCACACTCTGATTGATCCAAATGCTCACATCACACTTTGATTGGTCTGAATGTTCACGGCACACTCTGATTGGTCTGAATGTTCACTGCACACTCTGATTGGTCAGAATACTCACAGTATGCTCCCATTGGCCTGAATGTTTACCGTACGCTCCTATTGGCCTGAATACTCACAGCACACTCTGATTGATCCAAATGCTCACATCACACTCTGATTGGTCTGAATGTTCACGGCACACTCTGATTGGTCTGAATACTCACAGCACACTCTGATTGGTCACAAAGCTCATTTGCATATTGCATATTGCTCACTGTCTGTAAATAAACTGTCTGTCTGTATGATTCACAGTCAGTGAGCTGTATTACTATTATTCTTCCATTCTTTAATGAGAGCCTGAATAACTAGATGACTGCCAAAACTCACCACCAACCCGTTTTCCAAACTCTGTAAGACTTTCTGGGCCTTAAACTCAGTGAGAGTTTGGCAGAGTTTGATCTGCTGTGTTGAAGGAACATCTACAGTGTGTTTGAACTGGACAGATCTGGCTGTGACTCAAAGGATTTGGGTTACTGCAGCGTTTCAGACACGTGCTGGACTCGCAGATCCAAAAACAAACTGGAGTGTTTTTCGGACACAGTCTTGAGATTCACTAGGACATGCTGGGTTTGCTTCTTCTGGAGATACAGGGCTGCAGCTCCACAGTTAACACCAACACAAACTAATAACTTGGTGTGGCTGGTGTAGCTGTTCAAGAAGCTCCTCACTGAGAAAAGTAGACACAGACTCACCAAACAAAGAAGCTGCTGCTGTTCTCAGAACAATGGACTGACCACCCCAGATTCCAGAACCTCAACACCACTGAATGGACTGAACACGCCAGAGACCAGAACCTCAACATCACTGAATGGACTGACCACCCCAGATTCCAGAACCTCAACACCACTGAATGGACTGACCACCCCAGAGTCCGGAACCTCAACACCACTGAATGTGTTTGGAGTTATTTGGACTGTGCTGAAGATGCCAAACCAGCTTCTAAGACTGGATCACTGAAAGTGAGTCTCCTGAAAAGAACAGAAGCTGCAACAACAAAGACCAGACACACTGAACCGTCCTGCTATTGGCTCGTTCGGACGTGGACTGACACTGAGCAGGTCTTCACTGACCACAACACTGTGTACTGGTACTAAAGTGTAATCAAACATGGTCACATGACCCTCTAACAACACCGCCAACTGTTACCAGCCAACCAGCATCAGCGTAACTCAACCTGGACCTTCAGCTCTCACACACAGATTATAATTTCAGCTGAATTCTAAAATGATCATTAGAATCATTAGACTGTAATTATTAATAATATTAAATCTTTATGCTTAATATTCTAACATCCTAATATCCAAATATAACAGTTATAACTACATAATATATGTGTTTACTTTTTGGCCCTTCCTGCAAAATTGAATTCAGACTAATTATTGTAGTTTAGAATTTATAGTAGATACTGAAAATATCCCAGTAACATTGTAGAATTCATAGTAGATACTGAATAATTCATAAAAATAAATTAATGTGAGGCACAGTAGATCCTGAGTAATTCAGAGTAGTTGTTAGCATATACTGGTCCATTAATTTATAGTAGCTACTGAAACATTAGTTGTAGATACAAACAATTAATAGTAGATACTTAATATTTTATAGTAGATACTATTTTATAGTAGGTACTGAATATTTTATAGTAGTTACTGAATATTCTATAGTAGATACAAAACAATTAATAGTAAATATTAAATATTTTATAACATATGTTGAATAATTTATAGTAGATACTATTTTATTGTAGACACTATTTTATACAAAATACTTAATGGTAAATACTGAATTATTTATAGTAGATACTGACAATTTTGTAGTAAATATTGAATTTTTTTTTATAATAGGTACAAAACAATTAATAGTAAATACTAAATATGTTATAGTAGATATTGAGTAATTATAGTAGATACTGAATAATTAATAGTAAATACTAAATATGTTATAGTAGATATTGAGTAATTATAGTAGATACTGAATAATTAATAGTAAATACTAAATATGTTATAGTAGATATTGAGTAATTATAGTAGATACTGAATAATTAATAGTAAATACTAAATATGTTGTTGTAGTTACTGAATACTTCAAAATACATAATAAATAATTTATATTAGAAAGTAAATAATATATAGTAGGTACTGAAAAATGTGAATTCTTAGTAGATTTTGAATTATTCATGGTATATATCAAAAATAAGTAGTTACTGTATTATTAATAGGAAAAAGAGATGAATTGATAGTCGATATTGAGCAACAAGCTTCATTATAGGGGGTTAGTCGTAATATGAGTCTGACATGATGAGGTTTTTATAGATAGAACCCTCTCCAACAATTCCGGCGACTACCTGTTTGGAATGTTAAGTTGGGAATGACAACACCAGCACGTATCATCTGTTAGTTTGTAATAATAAAGATAAACATCCTCTGATGGAGTGATCAAACACATCAATCATCTGATCAGACGGTTTTACCGTATCATCATTGAGTTCCGGCTGATCTTCAAACACTCTGGAGAAAAATAAACATCAAACAGAGCGAAGGCCGAACCGCGTCTGCTGTACTTACTGTATGACTGTAAACACTCCCAGTTCATCGTTGGTCTCCATCCGCCGCTCCTTCTGGGACGTCCCGAGTCCTTCAGTGTCTTTTAGATCCGCTCGCTGTTTTTCAGTTATCTGTTGTTTTTAATTTATTTATATTTCAGTTTTCTTTGTAGCTTCGCTGCTTCACACAGCGCTCCAGAGTCCGAGCCAGACTGACCGGGAGGAAAAAAAAAGGAAAAGTGAGTGACTATTAACACATAGTCTGCTCTAGCGGGCTAGTGGCCTCCGGCAGAGAGAGAGAGAGAGAGAGAGAGAGAGAGCACTAACACTTCTTCTGCTTCAATAATGAAATGCCATCACATTACGGGCCAATGCATCGGCGAGCCACAGGGATCAATGCAGAGCAGCTGGCCTCATATATGTGGAGCGAGAGAGAGAGAGAGAGAGAGAGAGAGAGAGAGAGAGAGAGAGAGGGGGTCAGTAAAAATGGAAAATCCGCTCTCGGTCAGTTCACGGCAGTGGACATCCGTCTGTAAGTGGATGTGGTGCTTTTGGAAACACTCTGCGTCTAATCCTTTAAGAATAACCCACTTCTGCTCCAGTGAGTTGAACTACATGCATTTAAGGTGGAATTCCTGCATAACTCCGTGTCTGAACTGTGAACAACATCATTCCGAGAGAAACTTACCACCTCAGAATTCTGGACGGTGGTCGTGTTGCCTGATCCACAAATATAACCAATGTGTTCACAATCCAGAACCACCTACACGTGTCCCCGGTGTGTTTATATCATCACTGTCCAAAGAGAAACATGTATTTCCAGAATAGTAACCAAAACCTACTTTACTTTCAGTGTACGTCAATGGAACCAGAATTCTTTCCAAGTGGTTTTGGAGCGTTTCTATTGGTGCACCATGAAACTTCCACAGTAGAAAAATAAAAATCAACAAAAATGGAGATGTTTTTCTTTGGACAGTTATGATATGGAACATCAATCACAGTAAATCTGAAATTATGAGTTTTCTTAAGGAACTACTGCCACTGAACACCCTTATCCTTCCACCATGAGTGACCATCAGGCAGCATGTTGTTTAGAGGTTCGACGTCTGGTTCCATTCACCACTACTGTAAACAATTCTAATGCAATAAGCTTTTCTAGAATAGAACATTTCACATCAAACTACTCTCAGTGACTGTTTACATCTTAATATTTAACTATGTAGATATTTAGAACGACCAGAGCTTCATTCAACACAAGTGTTATGTTTTTCACATTAAATATATAAATAATTAATCTTATATTACAGGTTTACTGCGAATGTAGGTTTACAACCTGAACCGTATCCAAACTGGAGAGTCTTTAACCAGTAATGAACGGTGACCACTACAACTGTAAGGAAGAAAAACTTCTCTTTGATATTGTTCATTTCTGCTGGCACCCCTGTGGGAGTCTAGTGGTACGTTAGCACTAAGCTAACAGTGATTTGCATGAATGTTCTAGATTAAACACAGACTGAAGCTGAATCTAAAGCTCGTAAAAGACGTTCTATGTTTTATTTAAAGTTTGTAACTGAGCTTGTATGTATTAGTGGCTGCTGTTTTTTTAAGTTGATAGTTATTGATGAAAGTCAAGCTGATGTTGACTAATCACTGATGATGTCATTCATAAAACCGCTGGAGAAGAGAATGATTTGCAACAAGGAGTTTTAAAAATCCAACTTTTAACATCCATGACAAGCCACGGGCCAGTAGATCATGATGGCCAGTAGATCGTGGTGGCCAGTAGATCATGATGGCCTGTTTTCAGTGAGCTCTGGATCACACTGCTAGCCTTCAGGAAACTGGAGATACAGAGCCCCGGAATCTCAGAAATATGTATCCAACTTAGGTGCACCTTGGGCAGCCTTGTTGAGATGCTTGCCACTTGGTGGAGCTCCGGAGAACCAGAGTAATGTAGAGAGCCAGCTTGATAAAAATAAGAAGCCACAGGGTTATAGGGTGTTATGCTGCCTCTCCAGCAACAAATGGTTTTTATTGTAGTTGTTAGAAAACTGGAGATAACGATGTTCAGTATCTGATCTATGAAGCTCTGTAGTTTGGCATCGTATACATATTTATTTTAGCACAAATTCATTAACACTTCTCAAAACAGATTCCACTAAAATCCTGGAACTGTAGTTAAGTTCTTCTGTAAAAGTAGCTTGAGATGCGTTAGTTTGTTGGTTTAGACCTTAAAGTTGGGTCATTTGGACCAATCATGGGCAGTGAGGGTCTTTATATATAACAAAACACGGTTAGCGCCTACGTGTCTGGTGTCCATATATGAGCCACTGATATTATTCAGTTTTATTCGTTTGTTATTGAACGATTTTTACTCCCTATGTTTACTCCCGCTGTAGTGACAGTGCTATAAACCACTGGCTGGTGTCATCCAGTCATGTGGCACAACACAACCCCCACCTCTCCGCCCGGCCACAGGCATCACTGCTGTGTTTTTCCATTACATGTGGTTGTTATTATAACATATAGGCTGACATGCTACCACGCAGGCAGCCACAGCCAGTATAATCGATACATCTGGAGTAAATGATATAATATCTATATCACATTCCAGAAATCCATATACTGTGCGCCCTAAAACTGTCTCTGGTCATGTGAGTGTCTGTAGGAATATAATTACTCACTAATTACTAAGTTATATTCCAAGTAAACACACTGTTTGGTTTAGAAGCATTGTTTATTTGGAGGTCTCTGTCTTCCAACAAAGCATTTAAAACAGGAAACATGGGCCAGTAGATTGTGATGGCCAGTAGATTGTAATAGCCAGTAGATTGTGATGGCCAGTAGATTGTGATGGCCAGTAGATTGTGATGGCCAGTAGATTGTGATGGCCAGTAGATTGTAATAGCCAGTAGATTGTGATGGCCAGTAGATTGTGATGGCCAGTAGATTGTGATGGCCAGTAGATTGTAATAGCCAGTAGATTGTAATAGCCAGTAGATTGTAATAGCCAGTAGATTGTGATGGCCAGTAGATTGTGATGGCCAGTAGATTGTGATAGCCAGTAAATTGTGATAGCCAGTAGATTGTAATAGCCAGTAGATTGTGATAGCCAGTAGATTGTGATGGCCAGTAGGTCATGATGGCCAGAAGATTGTGATGGCCAGTAGGTCATGATGTCCAGTAGATTGTAAAAAAAAGTAGATTGTGATAGCCAGTAGACAAGTAGATTGTGATGGTCAGTAGATCATGATGGCCAGTAGATCATGATGGCCAGTAGATTGTGATAGCCAGTAGATTGTGATAGCCAGTATATCATGATGACCAGTAGATTGTTGTGGCCAGTAGATCAAAATCTGGATTTATATTCCAAGTAAACACACTGTTTGGTTTAGAAGCATTGTTTATTTGAAGGTCTTCCAACAAAGCATTTAAAACAGGAAACATCCTCAAAACCATTTATATAATTACAGATTTATCATATTGAACAGTATTCCAGTAGTCATAATATAAATTATATACACTTTAACAATATAAATGACATGTGTATGTGTATTTCATGATGAGTGGATCAATAAAAATGCTTCGAAATAAAAATTCTGGTTCCATTGACTTACATTGAAAGTAAAGACTGAGATAGTTGTTTTTCTTTGGACAGTGACGATATGCTATACGTAGCAAAGGCTGTAGCTCTGCATGGGCACTATAAGAGGCTATAACAAGTTTGACATACATCACAAACAAACGCCATTTGAATATTCATATTTATTATTGGCTTATTTACTCGTAAGCTCATTCGTTCTACTGGAATTCATTTCTGTCAGACAGAGACGCATCTAAACAGAGTTATTTGGCTGAGAGATTGAGGACGAGCTCATGTTGATAGAGGTCAGGACCCAGCGGAGGACGCCTATCAGGGCCGCTGATATTTATAAATCAGGCCTGATTTCCAAAGACCTCGTCAGAGTGGAGTTATAAAGAGACGGTGGCGTCAGGATCCCGACTGAGATCTCAAAACAATCTAATATTCATAATCAGACCTCGTTAACAGCCCAGTTCCAGTGAAGCTGAGACAGTGGAAAACGTAAATAACAACAGAAAGCATTGTTTGAGGCTCTGTTAGGATCTGAGAGCGATAACTGATGTAGTTATGAAGGTGTAGTTGTTTTCTAATCCTTGCTGAATATAAATATCATGCAGGCGGAGATTTCCTCAAAGCACTGGACAGCAAGAAGGCCATGGTGGTCCAGAGTGCAGGCAGACAGAGGAACCTGGTCAAGGTAGGTGAAGCAGCAGCATCAGACCACACAGGATGGACAGTTGTTCAGTATCAGACCACAGAGGATGGACAGTTGTTCAGTATCAGACCACACAGGATGGGCAGTTGTTCAGTATCAGACCAAACAGGATGGGCAGTTGTTCAGTATCAGACCACAGAGGATGGGCAGTTGTTCCACATCAGACCACACAGGATGGGCATTTGTTCCAAATCAGACCAAACAGGATGGGTAGTTGTTCAGTGTCAGAAGGCACAGGATGGACAGTTGTTCAGTATCAGACCTCTCAGGGTGGGCAGTTGTTCAGTATCAGACCACACAGGATGGGCAGTTGTTCAGTATAAGACCACACAGGATGGGCATTTGTTCAGTATAAGACCACAAGGATGGCAGTTGTTCAGATCAGACCCACACAGGATGGACAGTTGTTAGTATCAGGACACACAGGAATAGGACAGATGTTCAGTATCAGACCACACAGGATGGACAGTTGTTCAATTATCAGACCACAGATGATGGCAGTTGTTCAGTATCAGACCCACACAGGATGGGCAGTTGTTCAGTATAGACCCCACAGGCATGGGACAGTTGTTCATTATCAGACCACACAGGATGGACAGTTGTTCCATATAAGTCTTTACAGGATGGGCAGTTGTTCAGTATCAGACCACAAAGAATGGAAAGTTGTTCAGTATCAGACCACACAGGATGGTAAGTTGTTCAGTATCAGACCACAAAGGATGGGAAGTTGTTCAGTATCAGACAACACAGGATGGGCAGTTGTTCAGTATCAGACCACACAGGATGGAAAGTTGTTCAGTATCAGACCACACAGGATGGAAAGTTGTTCAGTATCAGACCACACAGGATGGGCAGTTGTTCAGTAGCAGACCACACAGGATGGGCAGTTGTTCAGTATCAGACCACACAGGATTGAGAGTTGTTCAGTATCAGACCACACAGGATGGGCAACTGTTCAATATGAGACCACGCAGGATGGGCAGTTGTTCCACATCATACCATACAGGATGGGCAGATGTTCCACAACAGATCACACAGGATGGGCAGTTTTTCAGTATCAGACCACACAGGACGGTCAGTTGTTCAGTATCAGACCACACAGGATGGGCAGCTGTTCAGTATCAGACCACACAGGATGGGCAGTTGTTCAGTATCAGACCACACAGGATGGGCAGTTGTTCAGTATCAGACCACACAGGATGGGCAATTGTTCAGTATCAGACCACACAGGATGGACAGTTGTTCAGTATCAGACCACACATGATGGACAGTTGTTCAGTATCAGACCACACAGGATGGACAGTTGTTCAGTATCAGACCACACAGGATGGGCAGTTGTTCAGTATCAGACCACACAGGATGGGCAGTTGTTCAGTATCAGACCACACAGGATGGACAGTTGTTCAGTATCAGACCACACAGGATGGACAGTTGTTCAGTATCAGACCACACAGGATGGACAGTTGTTCAGTATCAGACCACACAGGATGGACAGTTGTTCAGTATCAGACCACACAGGATGGACAGTTGTTCAGTATCAGACCACACAGGATGGAAAGTTGTTCAGTATCAGACCACACAGTATGGACAGTTGTTCAGTATCAGACCACACAGGATGGACAGTTGTTCAGTATCAGACCACACAGGATGGACAGTTGTTCAGTATCAGACCACACAGGATGGGCAGTTGTTCAGTATCAGACCACACAGGATGGGCAGTTGTTCAGAATCAGACCACACAGGATGGGCAGTTGTTTAGTATCAGACCACACAGGATGGGCAGTTGTTTAGTATCAGACCACACAGGATGGGCAGTTGTTTAGTATCAGACCACACAGGATGGGCAGTTGTTCAGTATCAGACCACACAGGATGGGCAGTTGTTCAGTATCAGACCACACAGGATGGGTAGAATGAGCTCAACAAAGAAACACACAGATAATCAGTTCTGTCAGAGGTAACTGAGAACAGTATACTGTGTTAGGTCTGTGGAGATAGGGTGCTGTAGAGTGTATAAAGCAGCTCAGTGTTGTCTGTTTGAAGGAGCGTCCCTGAAAAAGACGTCATCTAGACGGCAGCACTTGTTCCTACATACTGTACCTCTCAGCAGTTACCCCCTCCCAGCGGGACCAGCACCCTCCATACCACTACAGTCCCAGTGTGGACGTACAGCACTTAGGTATTATTTTAATAGTCTTCAGACTGAATCTGGTGAATTATCTCTGAACGTGGCTCAGTGATTCTGATTGGCCGACAGGGTTTGGTCGGTATCGGTGCGTCACCAGCAGAAAAAAACATCTACATCAGTGCTCCTGAAGCTGCTGCTCAGGGAGGATTAGGTTCACAGCAATTATCTGAAACGTGGAGAGCAAAATCAATACGGCCACAGGAAGCTGGTAAGGTCACAGAAACAGAGGAGGAATTATTTAGCATGCAGCTCCGACCGGCGCACGGCTGGAGCAACGAAACACTTATTCCAGGTGTAGTCCATCGTTAGCCATTCGTTTTCTCCATAGTTTAGTTTATAGATAACATAGCATGCAGTGTCCGAAACCACAAGACCTGTTTACTGGAAAATCCATAGCATGCATGAACTTACATATCCCAGTGTTCAGTTCAGATACCATCCATCATCTTCTGCTTTATCTCCCTAGTCGGGGTAACTCGAGCCAATCCCAGCGTCATCGGGCACCATGGACACTTCACCAGTCCATCACATGACCAACACTCACTCACACCTACAGTCAGTTTAGAGTGAGGATCCTAACATGCATGTGTTTGGACTGTGGGAGGAAACCGGAGAACCCGGAGGAACCCACTCAAACACAAAGAGACCATACACACTCCACACAGAACCACCCCAGACCGGGAATCCCAACCCAGATCATCTTACTGTGAGGAGATAGTGCTGACCCATACACCACCAATACTGACCACTACCACACCATACTGACCACTACACCACATACTGACCACTACACCACCATACTGGACCACTACCACCACCATACTAACACTATACCACCCATACTGACCACTACACCACGTACTGCCACCTACACCACCATACTAACACTACACCACCATACTGACACTACACCACCAGTACTGACCACTACACCACCATACTAACACCTTATACCACCATACTGACCACTACACCCCCGTACTGACCCACTACACCACCCATACTAACCACTACACCACCATACTAACCACTACACCACCATACTAACCACTACACCACCATACTAACCACTACACCACCGTACTAACCACTACACCCATACTAACCACTACACCACCATACTAACCCATACACCCACCATACTAACCACTACACCACCATACTAACCACTACACCACCGTACTAACCACTACACCCACCATACTAACCACTACACCACCATACTAACCACTACACCACCATACTAACCACATCACCACCATACTAACACTACACCACCGGTAGCTAACACTACACCACCATACTAACCACTACGACCACCATACTAACCACTACACCACCATACTAACCACTACACCACCGTACTAACCACTACACCACCATACTAACCACTACACCACCATAATAACCACTACACCACCATACTGAGCCACTACACCACCGTATGACCACTACACCACCGTACTAACCACTACACCACCATACAAACCACTACACCACCATACTAACCACTACACCACCATACTGACCACTACACCACCCGTTACTGACCACTACACCACCCATACTAACCACTACACCACATACTAACCCACTACACCACCATACTAACCACTACACCACCATACTAACACTACACCACCATACTAACTACTACACCACCATACTAACCACTACACCACCATACTAACCACTACACCACCGTACTAACCACTACACCACCATACTAACCACTACACCACCGTACTAACCACTACACCACCATACTAACCACTACACCACCATATTTCAGATAACAAACTGTTAACTAGCATCTCTTAAAGCAGCACTATGTAGGATTGGGGGATTTGGAGACCCCTCTGGCGGAAATGTGTAATTGCATGCAACTGCGAGGGTTGTGTTTTTACTAAATCTGATGAATCTTGTGTGTTAATGTGAGTTGAAGGAGAATCTAGGCTCAGTCAGTATTTGGTGAAGGGCGTGTCTTCTGAGTGAATTATAAACTAGTGTCATCAGATCTGCACCACTGTAATGTTGATTCTGCAGCTGAGGCCGAAACAACGAGCTGGACCCTCTGATTGGTTACAGTATAAAAATGAAATGAACAGAATGTCCTTTAATTATAAACAAGAGAAAGATTTATTTATGATTTGTTTATGATTTATTTATGATTTATTTAAGTTACATCAGATAGTTACAGTAACATCAGATAGTTACAGTAACATCAGATAGTTACAGTATATGTGCTACACATGGAGGCTAAGCTCTGCAGCAGGCCCTTAGGGCCAGAATGCTGGAAACTTGACCTGCTGACCCCACGCGGCCCCTCGCCAGTGAGGGTGTAAAAGGCTCTAATGGTGAGTCTGGTTCAGGTGTCAGACACAGTCTGTCCCAAAAGCCTTAACACTCAGTTTCGGGTTTCTACTCGACTGGATACAGTAACCGGTCACTGTGTGTGTGTGTGTGTGTGTGTGTGTGTGTGTGTGTGTGTGTGTGTGAGTGTGTGTGTGTGTGTGTATTTGTGTGTGTGTGTGTGTGTGTGTGTGTGTGTGTGTGTGTATTTGTGTGTGTATTTGTGTGTGTATTTGTGTGTGTGTGTGTGTATTTGTGTGTGTGTGTGTGTGTGTGTGTGTGTGTGTGTGTGTGTGTGTGTATTTGTGGTGTGTGTGTGTGTGTGTGTGTGTGTATTTGTGTGTGTGTGTGTGTGTGTGTGTGTGTGTGTGTGAGTGTGTGTGTGGACTGACTGTGGATGCTTTAGAAGAACCTCACATATTTCCATTTGCAAGCATAAAAAAAGAAAATAGTTTGTAAATATCAAAATAATCAGATATAATTAATATAAAAGCGTGTGCTCTTGATTGGAGTGGATCATTAATTAGATTTACGCTCGTTAATCCCTCTTAAATGAAGCTAAGGGGTCTGATTTGCACAACCGTGCAGCGCTGAATCAGACAGAACACATGAGCAACGCCAGTTTGTGTTACTCATCCATGCCACTGTTGTTTATGTTGCCTGGGAGACAGCACTGTCAATCATTCGGTGATCTGACACGCCCACACTGTTGTGAGCAACCAGCAGCAAAAATGAAATAAAAAAATAGAAAAGCCTCCTAAAAAGTGAAGAGCAGGTAGAATCTATGAACATCTATGAACATCTATGAACATCTATGAACATCTATGAACATCTATAGAATCTAAGATCACCCACACGACCGCAGTTAGCTTCTTAAAACGTTAACCACTCATGTTTTATTTGCGTTTGAGAATTTTCAGACGAGTGTTTATATAGAAGTTGTGATTGGATTGCACTGTTGGCCCTTCAAACAATGTTTGTGCATCTCCTGCAGCAACATAGCCTCCAAGTAAAGTTAGTACAGGACAATTTAGGGCTGGTTATGAAATAAAACCTCTAAATACTGATGAGATTTCAAAACGGTGATGTCAGCAGGTGAATAGTCAAGTCCAGTTTATCTGTGTAGAGCTTTTTAAAACGATGTTCTCTCAAAGCAGCTTTACAGAGTTTTGAAAACAGACAGTTACTACATAAACCCCCCAGTGAGCAAGACCACCTCCCTCAGACTGGAGGAAGAAACCTTGGGAGGAACCAGACTCACAAGAGGAGACCCGTCCTCCTCTGATCAAACAGTATTTACAGTTTAATAAACTAAACACCAAAGAAAAGAGTCTCTGTTTGAAATCTGGATAGCAAAGCTTTAGAAGCTACACAGGTAGAGGCAGTCTCTGATTGAGGCAGTCTCTGACTGAGGCAGTCTCTGACTGAGGCAGTCTCTGATTGAGGCAGTCTCTGACTGAGGCAGTCTCTGACTGAGGCTTTATGTAAAGTGGGTGTGAGCTGAAACAGTCCCATCCTGGCTGGTGATGGGTGGGGAGGAGAGCTGGCTGGTGATGGTGAGGAGGTGAGCTGGCTGGTGATGGTGGGGTGGAGGCCCTGATGGTCAGTCCTTCAACAGCGTTCAACAGACGGGAGGACAGTCATTACCTCAGGAAGAGTAAAGAGAGAGAGTGAGTTGGGCTCGTGAGTGAGACTGTAGAGAATATGAATATTCAGAATTTTAGAGTGTGGCTGGAGACTCCGGCAGATCTAACTATAACAGCCTAAACTAAAAGGAGAGAACCAGAAGGACATGAGACCACCCTGAGACACTGGGATCCCCCCACTCCACCACCAACAAACCTGTGTGATCGCGTGAAGTGGTGGAACAACAGCACCAACATCTCAGTTTACCATAAACCTCTGTGTCCAAGAACCCCCAGATCTCCTCATTTAACTAAAGAGAAGATTAATTACCAGAAGATACTAAACCAGTATGTTTTCAGTCTAGACTGCAGTGCTGAAAATGACCCACCTCCCTAATAGTATCTGCTCTGTGGTGGTCCTGTGGGGGTCCTGATCATTAAAGAACAGAGTAATAAAGTATACAGAGAATCAGATGAACTACAGTCTGTAAGTGGAGCTCCTGTATGGTCAGTGGAGCTGATACAGTGGACAGTGAGTGGAGGTCCTGTATGGTCAGTGAAGCTGATACAGTGGACAGTGAGTGGAGGTCCTGTATGGTCAGTGGAGCTGATACAGTGGACAGTGAGTGGAGGTCCTGTATGTCAGTGGAGCTGATACAGTGGACAGTGAGTGGAGGTCCTGTATGGTCAGTGAAGGCTGATACAGTGGACAGTGAGTGGAGGTCCTGTAATGGTCAGTGGCGCTGATACAGTGGACAGTGAGTGAAGGTCCTGTATGGTCAGTGGAGCTGATACAGTGGACAGTGAGTGGAGGTCCTGTATGGTCAGTGGAGCTGATACAGTGGACAGTGAGTGGAGGTCCTGTATGGTCAGTGGAGCTGATACAGTGGACAGTGAGTGGAGGGTCCTGTATATGGTCATTGGAGCTGATACAGTGGACAGTGAGTGGAGGTCCTGTATGGTCAGTGGAGTTGATACAGTGGACAGTGAGTGGAGGTCCTGTATGGTCAGTGGAGCTGATACAGTGGACAGTGAGTGGAGGTCCTGTATGGTCAGTGGAGCTGATACAGTGGACAGTGGGTGGAGATGTAAGGAGGTGGGTTTAATGGTATGGCTGATTGGTGCATATGGCACACGCTCTTTAATAGCCCTGCTGATAAACCATGCTGGTCTCTGCTTGTTTAAACTGGTCTGGTCTGGAGCTGCATACTGGTACTACTAGTATTTCCAGCAGAGAAGCTGAGATACAGGCTGAGTGAATGGAGGTGAATGGGTCGGTGTAGCACAGCTAAGCACAGAAGAACGCATCATTACTGAGGGCCCAGCTGGGAGAGCAGCTCTGATGGTGTATGTGTAGGGTGGTGATCCCAGCATGGTGGTCTGGAGCCGAGCGTATAAATCATACGCTTCCCACACACTGCAGGGTCTGGTGGGAGCTGGTGAGAGGAGGCCAGAATTTATCTTCTGTATTTTAGCTTTCAGCTGCTGCAACAGCCACAGGTCCTCTGCACATTTACTGGAATATATATATATAATATATATATAAATATATATATATATATATATATATATATATATATATATATATATATACTGTTTTAATGACCTGATGATGACAGACCAGCTTTCTAGACCTTTGCTTAATTGAGTATTACGTAATTGCATATTAACATAATAACATAATCCCCCCTCCACCAAATTTTACACTCGGCACATCTGATTGCCAGACGGAGAAGAGTGATTAGTCACCCCAGAGAACACATCTCCACTGCTCTAGAGTCCAGTGGTGGCGTGCTTTACTCCACTTTGCATTGTTCTTGGTGATGTAAGGCTTGGATGCAGCTACTCGGCCATGGAGACCCATTCCATGAAGCTCTCTACGCTCTGTTCTCGAGCTGATCTGAGGACCACATGAAGTTTGGAGGTCTGTAGTGATGGACTCTGTAGAAAGTTGGTGACCTCTGTGCTCTATGCTCCTCAGCATCCGCTGACCCGCTCTGTCATTGTACGTGTTCTACCACTTGGTGGCGGAGTTGCTGTCGTTCTCAATCACTTCCACTTTGTTAGAACACCACTGACAGTCCACTGTGGAATATTTAGTAGTGAGGAAACTTCACCACGGTACCACGCGTCGTATCACGGTTTTTCAGGAGGTGGGCTCGGACCCTCAGTTCCAGTGAAAGGAACTCTTAATGCTTCAGAAGAGATTCTGGACAATCTCATGCTCCCAACCCTGTTGTGACAGTTTGGGGACGGCCCCTTCCTGTTCCAACACGACTGTCCACCAGTTCACAGAGCAGCTCCATAAAGACATGGAGGAGGAGTTTGGTGTGGAAGATCTTGACTGGCCACAGAGTCCTGACCTCAACCTGATAGAACACCTTTGAGATGAATTAGAGCGGAGACTGTGAGCCAGACCTTCTCATCCAACATCAGTGTCTGACCTCACAGATGGTCTTCTGGAGGAGCAGTCCAACATTCCCATAAACACTCTCCTAAACCGTGTGGAGAGACTTCCTAGAAGAGCTGAAGCTGTTATAGCTGCAAAGGTTGGGCTGACATCATATTTTAAACCCTATGGATGAAGAACGGTTGAGACCCCTGCAGTAGTGCATGTTTATAGCTAAGCGTACGTCATACAGTACCGCAAACCACATAAACCAGTTTTCCTGAGTGAATCACATCTGTTTATAATTCAGCGTTGGCCAATAACGGTTCCACTCTGCTTTCATGAGAACTGAGTCTGAGATGTGGAGCTGTGCATGTTCTCGTCTCGATGACGAGCTCTTCTCATCTGCTCCGCTCCATTAGATCTGCTGCATAATGACTATTGAGTAACATGTGCAGTGATGCTAATGCTACACTTGCGAAATACTGCAAGTGTAGAAACTGACTATGTGTGTGTGTGTTTAGCTCCTGTTTGGGGACCAGCTGTCCGTGGAATGATGGGAAACATCATTAGTTTGACATGTTGCCTTTTAGTTTCCAGAACAGAAATGAAAAAAAATTAGCCACAGTGTCGCTACAGAGATACATTAATACAGAAATCAGTGTAAATGTCCTACAAAGACAGGAATACAGGATTTTGTGTGTATACGTATGACCACCGAACCAGTTTGTGAATCAGCTCTAGGCTTGTCTGTGTAGAAGACTGAAGTACTAGCCACACCTTAAATGTGCTACAAACAGAGACAATGCTAATATCACCAGAATTATATACATGACTATATACATCCATACATAAATGCATAAACACAGAACAATATTTAAATTATGAAATACATTTAACATACATACGAGCCTGGATTTCAATGTATTGTCCTATATGTGCATATATAAATATAATTAGAATATGAATATTAAAATATTACATATATGGTATATATATGTTTTACTACAATAAAAAATACTACCACCTCTACAGTCACTATAACTACACTTTACCTTAAAACATAGTCCAGTAAACACAGTAAACATAATAGATAGAGTAAACACAGTAAACACAGTAAACACAGTGAACACAGTAAACACAGTGAACACAGTAAACACAGTAAACATAATAGATAGAGTAAACACAGTAAACATAGTGAACACAGTAAACACAGTAAACATAATAGATAGAGTAAACACAGTGAACATAGTAAACACAGTAAACATAATAGATAGAGTAAACACAGTAAACATAGTGAACACAGTAAACATAGTGAACACAGTAAACACAGTAAACATAATAGATAGAGTAAACACAGTAAACATAGTAAACACAGTAAACATAATAGATAGAGTAAACACAGTAAACATAGTAAACACAGTAAACATAATAGATAGAGTAAACACAGTAAACATAGTAAACATAATAGATAGAGTAAACACAGTGAACATAATAGATAGAGTGAACACAGTAAACATAGTAAACACAGTAAACATAATAGATAGAGTAAACACAGTAAACATACTAAACACAGTAAACATAGTAAACATAATAGATAGAGTAAACACAGTAAACACAGTAAACATAATAGATAGAGTAAACACAGTAAACATAATAGATAGAGTAAACACAGTAAACATACTAAACACAGTAAACATAGTAATAATAATAGATAGAGTAAACACAGTAAACACAGTAAACATAATAGATAGAGTGAACACAGTAAACATAGTAAACACAGTAAACATAGTAAACATAATAGATAGAGTAAACACAGTAAACATAATAGATAGAGTGAACACAGTAAACATAGTAAACACAGTAAACATAATAGATAGAGTAAACACAGTAAACATACTAAACACAGTAAACATAGTAAACATAATAGATAGAGTAAACACAGTAAACACAGTAAACATAATAGATAGAGTAAACACAGTAAACATAATAGATAGAGTGAACACAGTAAACATAGTAAACACAGTAAACATAATAGATAGAGTAAACACAGTAAACACAGTAAACATAATAGATAGAGTAAACACAGTAAACACAGTAAACACAGTGAACACAGTAAACATACTAAACACAGTAAACATAGTAAACATAATAGATAGAGTAAACACAGTAAACACAGTGAACACAGTAAACATAGTGAACACAGTAAACATAGTAAACATAATAGATAGAGTAAACACAGTAAACATAGTGAACACAGTAAACATAGTAAACATAATAGATAGAGTAAACACAGTAAACATAGTGAACACAGTAAACATAGTAAACATAATAGATAGAGTGAACACAGTAAACATAGTGAACACAGTAAACATAGTAAACATAATAGATAGAGTAAACACAGTAAACATAGTAAACACAGTAAACATAATAGATAGAGTAAACATAGTGAACACAGTAAACATAGTAAATATAATAGATAGAGTAAACACAGTAAACATAGTGAACACAGTAAACATAGTAAACATAATAGATAGAGTAAACACAGTAAACATAGTGAACACAGTAAACATAGTAAATATAATAGATAGAGTGAACACAGTAAACATAGTGAAAACAGTAAACATAGTAAACATAATAGATAGAGTAAACACAGTAAACATAGTGAACACAGCAAACATAGTAAACATAATAGATAGAGTAAATACAGTAAACATAATAGATAGAGTGAACACAGTAAACACAGTGAACACAGTAAACATAGTAAACATAATAGATAGAGTAAACACAGTAAACATAGTAAACATAATAGATAGAGTGAACACAGTAAACACAGTGAACACAGTAAACACAGTAAACACAGTGAACACAGTAAACACAGTAAACACAGTGAACACAGTAAACACAGTAAACATAATAGATAGAGTAAACACAGTAAACATAGTAAACACAGTAAACATAGTAAATATAATAGATAGAGTAAACACAGTAAACATAGTAAACACAGTAAACATAGTAAACACAGTAAACATAGTAAATATAATAGATAGAGTAAACACAGTAAACATAGTAAACATAATAGAGTAAACACAGTAAACATAGTAAATATAATAGATATAGTAAACATAGTGAATACAGTAAACACAGTAAACATAATAGATAGAGTAAACACAGTAAACATAGTAAATATAATAGATAGAGTAAACACAGTAAACATAATAGATATAGTAAACATAGTGAATACAGTAAACATAGTAAACATAATAGATAGAGTAAACACAGTAAACATAGTAAATATAATAGATAGAGTAAACACAGTAAACATAATAGATATAGTAAACATAGTAAACACAGTAAACCCAGTAAACATAATAGATATAGTAAACATAGTGAATACAGTAAACATAGTAAACATAATAGATAGAGTAAACACAGTAAAAATAGTAAATATAATAGATAGAGTAAACACAGTAAACATAATAGATAGAGTAAACACAGTAAACACAGTGAACACAGTAAACATAGTAAACATAGTGAACACAGTAAATACAGTAAACATAGTAAACATAATAGATAGAGTAAACACAGTAAACACAGTAAACATAGTGAACACAGTAAACATAGTAAACATAATAGATAGAGTAAACACAGTAAACATAGTAAACATAATAGATAGAGTGAACACAGTAAACATAGTGAACACAGTAAACATAGTAAACATAATAGATAGAGTAAACACAGTAAACATAGTAAACATAATAGATAGAGTAAACACAGTGAACATAGTAAACATAATAGATAGAGTAAACACAGTAAACATAGTAAACATAATAGATAGAGTAAACACAGTAAACACAGTGAACACAGTAAACATAGTAAACATAATAGATAGAGTAAACACAGTAAACATAGTAAACATAATAGATAGAGTAAACACAGTAAACATAGTAAACACAGTAAACATAATAGATAGAGTAAACACAGTAAACATAGTAAACATAATAGATAGAGTAAACACAGTAAACATAATAGATAGAGTAAACACAGTAAACATAGTAAACATAATAGATAGAGTAAACACAGTGAACATAATAGATAGAGTAAACACAGTAAACATAGTAAACACAGTAAACATAATAGATAGAGTAAACACAGTAAACATAGTAAACACAGTAAACATAATAGATAGAGTAAACACAGTAAACATAGTAAACATAATAGATAGAGTAAACACAGTAAACATAATAGATAGAGTAAACACAGTAAACATAGTAAACATAATAGATAGAGTAAACACAGTGAACATAATAGATAGAGTGAACACAGTAAACATAGTAAACACAGTAAACATAATAGATAGAGTAAACACAGTAAACATAGTAAACATAATAGATAGAGTAAACACAGTAAACATAATAGATAGAGTAAACACAGTAAACATAGTAAACATAATAGATAGAGTAAACACAGTGAACATAATAGATAGAGTAAACACAGTGAACACAGTAAACATAGTAAACATAGTGAACACAGTAAATACAGTAAACATAGTAAACATAATAGATAGAGTAAACACAGTAAACATAGTAAACATAATAGATAGAGTAAACACAGTGAACATAATAGATAGAGTGAACACAGTAAACACAGTGAACACAGTAAACATAGTAAACATAATAGATAGAGTAAACACAGTAAACATAATAGATAGAGTGAACACAGTAAACATAGTAAACATAATAGATAGAGTAAACACAGTAAACATAGTAAACATAATAGATAGAGTAAACACAGTAAACATAGTAAACATAATAGATAGAGTGAACACAGTAAACATAGTAAACATAATAGATAGAGTAAACACAGTAAACATAGTAAACATAATAGATAGAGTAAACACAGTAAACACAGTAAACATAATAGATAGAGTGAACACAGTAAACATAGTAAACATAATAGATAGAGTAAACACAGTAAACATAGTAAACATAATAGATAGAGTAAACACAGTGAACATAATAGATAGAGTAAACACAGTAAACACAGTGAACACAGTAAACATAGTAAACATAGTGAACACAGTAAATACAGTAAACATAGTAAACATAATAGATAGAGTAAACACAGTAAACATAGTAAACATAATAGATAGAGTAAACACAGTGAACATAATAGATAGAGTGAACACAGTAAACACAGTGAACACAGTAAACATAGTAAACATAATAGATAGAGTAAACACAGTAAACATAATAGATAGAGTGAACACAGTAAACATAGTAAACATAATAGATAGAGTAAACACAGTAAACATAGTAAACATAATAGATAGAGTAAACACAGTAAACATAGTAAACATAATAGATAGAGTGAACACAGTAAACATAGTAAACATAATAGATAGAGTAAACACAGTAAACATAGTAAACATAATAGATAGAGTAAACACAGTAAACACAGTAAACATAATAGATAGAGTGAACACAGTAAACATAGTAAACATAATAGATAGAGTAAACACAGTAAACATAGTAAACATAATAGATAGAGTAAACACAGTAAACATAGTAAACATAATAGATAGAGTGAACACAGTAAACACAGTGAACACAGTAAACACAGTAAACATAGTGAACACAGTAAATACAGTAAACATAGTAAACATAATAGATACAGTGAACACAGTAAACACAGTGAACACAGTAAACATAGTAAACATAGTGAACACAGTAAATACAGTAAACATAGTAAACATAATAGATAGAGTAAACACAGTAAACATAGTGAACACAGTAAACATAGTAAACATAATAGATAGAGTAAACACAGTAAACACAGTGAACACAGTAAACATAGTAAACATAGTGAACACAGTAAATACAGTAAACATAGTAAACATAATAGATAGAGTGAACACAGTAAACACAGTGAACACAGTAAACATAGTAAACATAGTGAACACAGTAAATACAGTAAACATAGTAAACATAATAGATAGAGTAAACACAGTAAACATAGTAAACATAATAGATAGAGTAAACACAGTAAACATAGTAAACATAATAGATAGAGTAAACACAGTAAACATAGTAAACATAATAGATAGAGTAAACACAGTAAACATAATAGATAGAGTAAACACAGTAAACACAGTGAACACAGTAAATACAGTAAACATAGTGAACACAGTAAACATAGTAAACATAATAGATAGAGTGAACACAGTAAACACAGTGAACAGAGTAAACATAGTAAACACAGTGAACACAGTAAACACAGTAAACATAGTAAACACAGTGAGTACAGTAAACACAGTGAACATAGTGAACATAGTAAACAAAGTTAAAGTAATAAAAATTATAGCATTTTGACTTCACAAGATTATCATGTTGGTGAAGTTCCCTCTTTGACCACAAGGTGTCTCCCTTCTTCACCAAATCACCAAAAAGGAGTTTCTTCAAAAGTTTCAGAATTTGGAATCACAGTTTTCAATTATACAAAAAACTAATTATTTGAAGATAAAAATGAAAGAAGAGATTAATTATTATGGAAAGAATGATGCACAGAGCTGAAGAGGAAGAAGTCCTCATACAAGGAACATGTAAAAATACAGAAAAACCTGAAAGTGAATATTATATTATATTATATTATATTATATTATATTATATTATATTATATTATATTATATTAGATGAGATTAGATTAGATTAGATTATTGTGTCCCCCGCACTGTTAATAGGCATGTATGAAAAAAGAGGGAATGTGTGTCACTAGCTCAATTTCTCTACAAGGAAAAACAGCTTCCAGGAAAACTTTAGATGTAAACTAAACTCTTTTCCCAACAATCGTTTATTCAAACAGACACACTGAGTCACTCCTGACTGAAGAAGAAGGAGAAGCTCATGAGCTGAAAGCTGACTCAGCTGCTCATTCACCTGCAGATCCAGCAGCTCCACAGAAGAAGAGGAGCCAGTGCTGGGATGGTGTCTGACTAAAACTGATACATACATGAAACTCTTATTAGACAGTTCAGGACCAGCTCGCAGGAGGAGCTCCGCGGAGACGCAGCTGGGAGACACAGCTGAGAGACACAGCTGAGAGACAGGGCTGAGAGACACAGCTGAGAGACAGGGCTGGACTGTAACCGGTGGCAGGATCTCAGTTAAACCTGCCACAGGGGGTTTGGATGGACTTAATGAAGGCGGAGTTTTTTTATCGTTTCTCTGCTTCCTGCTCGCTCCCAGAGGAGGTTCTTCCCAGAGAGGAGATTAGAGTGAGAGAGAGAGAGAGACAGAGAGAGAGAGACAGAGAGAGAGAGAGAGAGAGAGAGACAGAGAGAGAGAGAGAGAGAGAGAGAGAGAGAGACAGAGAGAGAGAGAGAGAGAGAGAGAGGCAGCAGAGTCCGTTACCAGTGAGGACTCAGTACTAACTTATGTTTTCTTTTGGAAAGAGAGTCTCAGAGCTGTGTTAGTCTTGTTCTTCTCTGGCGTTCCTGTGGATCTGACAGAGGGGTCCAAGCACCAACATCTCCTCTGGCATCTGAGGAACACATCTGAACTCTGGACATCCAGCTTTTTATGGAGAACATCAAAAAGGAAGTGCCATGTCTGGTCAAGGAATACTGAACAGCGTCTTCTTGTGCTCGTCCACAGGAGCCAAGACCTTCTCCAAGAGGAAGCTGCGGCAGACTCGGAGCTTGGACCCGGCTCTGATCAGGAACTGTGGGACGGAGGTGGACGAGAGAGGACCAGCCAGACCCCTGATTTCCCGAACGCCCACCGAGCGGCTCTTGGCCTCAGATTATGATCCGAGAAGATCCAGCAGGAGTGCCGCTTGGGACCTGTCTCTGAACCCTCCAGGTCCAGCCCAGCCCACAGCTGGCGGGAACATCTTCTCACCCAAGAGGTGGCTCCAGAAGAGCGAGCCGCAGGCGGATGAGCTGGACACGTTCACCTACAGCGTGTGGAGGTCCGGGGTAAGACTGTCCAATCTGTCTCAGTACGATGTTCACTGACACTGTAGCCTATACACTGTAGAGCAGGAGTGTTTAATCAGAGTCAGTACTGAACTACATTCATGTTTAATGGGTGTATATGAGCTGAAACAGGAAGCGCATCCCAAATTTATTAACATTTTAATAGAACATTATAGTTTTTATAGCTTTTAGAAGAATGGGGTCTTTGGGGAGGTGGGCTAGTGCACTATAGACCCCTGTGGTGCGGCCTAAGCTTTTATCCTTAAAGGTAGTTTTACTTTTATACTTTAAGTAGTTCTGAAATCAGTACTTTTACACTTTTACTGGAGTAAAAAGCTTCAGTTGATACTTTTCTTAAACTCTAGTATTTATACTTCTACCTGAGAAATGAATGTGAATACTTTTGACACCTTTACCGTAAAGACAAGAAAAGCTACGCCGCTTAAAATAAACAATCAATAGTGAATCAGTTTGGGTCCACGCTGGACAATGTCTGGGTTCAGGTGAGTGTTAGACTGGCCCCTAGTGTGCCTGTTCACTAGTGTGTGTATATATGTGAGTGTTACACTGGCCCCTAGTCTGTCTGTTCACTAGTGTGCTTGTATATGTGGGTGTTTCACTGCCCCCTAGTCTGTCTGTTCACTAGTGTGTGTGTGTGTGTGTGTGTATGTATGTATATGGGAGTGTTTCACTGCCACCTAGTGTTTGTGTTCACTAGTGTGTGTGTATATGTGAGTAATTAACAGCCCCCTTGTGTGTCTGTTCACTAGAGTGTGTGTGTATATGTGGATGTTTCACTGTCCACCTAGTGTGTCTGTTCACTAGTGTGTGTGCACATGTGTGTTTCACTGTCCACTAGTGTGTCTGTTCACTAGTGTGCGTGTACATGTGAGTGTTTCACTGTCCCCTAGTGTGCCTGTTCACTAGTGTGTGTGTGTATATGTGGGTGTTTCACTGCCCCCTAGTGTGTCTGCTCACTAGTGTGTGTATATATGTGAGTGTTACACTGTCCTCTAGTGTGTCTGTGTCTGTTCACTAGTGTGTGTATATATGTGAGTGTTACACTGTCCCCTAGTCTGTTCACTAGTGTGTGTGTGTGTGTGTGTATGTATGTATATGGGAGTGTTTCACTGCCACCTAGCGTTTATGTTCACTAGTGTGCTTGTATATGTGGGTGTTTCACTGCCCCCTAGTCTGTCTGTTCACTAGTGTGTGTGTGTGTATGTATGTATATGGGAGTGTTTCACTGCCACCTAGTGTTTATGTTCACTAGTGTGTGTATATGTGAGAATTAACAGCCCCCTTGTGTGTCTGTTCACTAGAGTGTGTGTGTACATGTGGATGTTTCACTGCCCACCTAGTGTGTCTGTTCACTAGTGTGCGTGTACATGTGAGTGTTTCACTGTCCCCTAGTGTGCCTGTTCACTAGTGTGTGTGTGTGTGTATATGTGGGTGTTTCACTGCCCCCTAGTGTGTCTGTTCACTAGTGTGTGTGTGTGTGTATGTATGTATATGGGAGTGTTTCACTGCCACCTAGCGTTTATGTTCACTAGTGTGCTTGTATATGTGGGTGTTTCACTGCCCCCTAGTCTGTCTGTTCACTAGTGTGTGTCTGTGTGTGTATGTATGTATATGGGAGTGTTTCACTGCCACCTAGCGTTTATGTTCACTAGTGTGCTTGTATATGTGGGTGTTTCACTGCCCCCTAGTCTGTCTGTTCACTAGTGTGTGTGTGTGTGTGTGTATGTATATGGGAGTGTTTCACTGCCACCTAGTGTTTATGTTCACTAGTGTGTGTATATGTGAGAATTAACAGCCCCCTTGTGTGTCTGTTCACTAGAGTTTGTGTGTATATGTGGATGTTTCACTGCCCACCTAGTGTGTCTGTTCACTAGTGTGTTTGTATATGTGGGTGTTTCACTGGCACCTAGTGTTTATGTTCACTAGTGTGTGTGTATATGTGAGTAATTAACAGCCCCCTTGTGTGTCTGTTCACTAGTGTTTGTGTGTATGTATGTATATGGGAGTGTTTCACTGCCACCTAGTGTTTATGTTCACTAGTGTGTTTGTATATGTGGGTGTTTCACTGGCACCTAGTGTTTATGTTCACTAGTGTGTGTGTATATGTGAGTAATTAACAGCCCCCTTGTGTGTCTGTTCACTAGTGTGTGTGTGTATGTATGTATATGGGAGTGTTTCACTGCCACCTAGTGTTTATGTTCACTAGTTTGTGTGTATATGTGAGTAATTAACAGCCCCCTTGTGTGTCTGTTCACTAGAGTGTGTGTGTACATGTGAGTGTTTCACTGTGCCCTAGTGTGTCTGTTCACTAGTGTGTTTGTATATGTGGGTGTTTCACTGGCACCTAGTCTGTCTGTTCACTAGTGTGTGAGTGTGTGTGTATGTATGTATATGGGAGTGTTTCACTGCCACCTAGTGTTTATGTTCACTAGTGTGTGTGTATATGTGAGTAATTAACAGCCCCCTTGTGTGTCTGTTCACTAGAGTGTGTGTGTGTACATGTGAGTGTTTCACTTTCCCCTAGTGTGTCTGTTCACTAGTGTGTTTGTATATGTGGGTGTTTCACTGGCACCTAGTGTTTATGTTCACTAGTGTGTGTGTATATGTGAGTAATTAACAGCCCCCTTGTGTGTCTGTTCACTAGTGTGTGTGTGTATGTATGTATATGGGAGTGTTTCACTGCCACCTAGTGTTTATGTTCACTAGTTTGTGTGTATATGTGAGTAATTAACTGCCCCCTTGTGTGTCTGTTCACTAGAGTGTGTGTACATGTGAGTAATTAACAGCCCCCTTATGTGTCTGTTCACTAGTGTGTGTGTGTGTATGTGGGTGTTTCACTGCCACCTAGTGTTTATGTTCACTAATGTGTGTGTATATGTGAGTAATTAACAGCCCCCTTATGTGTCTGTTCACTAGTGTGTGTGTGTATATGTGGATGTTTCACTGCCACCTAGTGTTTATGTTCACTAGTGTGTGTGTATATGTGAGTAATTAACAGCCCCCTTGTGTGTCTGTTCACTAGTGTGTGTGTGTATATGTATGTATATGGGAGTGTTTCACTGCCACCTAGTGTTTATGTTCACTAGTGTGTGTGTACATGTGAGTAATTAACAGCCCCCTTATGTGTCTGTTCACTAGTGTGTGTGTGTGTATGTGGATGTTTCACTGCTACCTAGTGTTTATGTTCACTAGTTTGTGTGTATATGTGAGTAATTAACAGCCCCCTTGTGTGTCTGTTCACTAGTGTGTGTGTATATGTGGGTGTTTCACTGCCCCCTAGTGTGTATGTTGTGTATGGAATGAAGACTGATGGGTGTAGTTTGGCTGACGCTGACGCTGCAGGGGTCCCATATTCTCTCTTTTAATAAGTCTAGGTTTGGAAAACTCGTGTTTTTCCACTGTTTTCCTTTGACATTCCCGTTTCGTACACAGGAATATTGTCTAATATACTCAGAAAGTGTTCCTAAATATTTAATAGCATGTACCTGAAGCCTATTCTGTCTTGAAATAAGAGTAAATGGTGGTCTCTGACGTTTACACCTCACTGTGGTCATAAATAACTTCCACTGAGCTGGAAAGACGTGTATAACATATACAGCTGTACATACCGTGTACACTAATATATGCAGGTTTAAGCTGCATAGACACTGTTATATACACTTTATATCTATTTTTGTTTTTCTATATGATCTGAACAAGACAGCTGCTCTTTATATGCTGTGAAAGTTTCATGATGAATGGACCAATAGAAACACTTCAAAATAGCTTGGAAAGAATTCTGGTTCCATTGACTTACATTGAAAGTAAAGGTAGTTTTTGGCCTCTCCTGTGAAGTTGTTATTTGTGGACGGTGATGATATGCAGCCATATTCATATTATCTCCACACAGTACACACGGTCTCAGCTTTGTTGTGGTCAGTCTGTCTTCCCGTCATTCAGACGTTGTTGATGAAGCTCTGTGGCTGTGATGGACGGCTTAGCGGCTCGTGTTTACAGACGGCTGCTCTCTCACACACAGCCGTTCATTTCCTCCTGTGTATGTAACTCGTACACACTATAAACTCCTCAACCAAACACTGCCAGGAAGGTCTCTCAGATGGAGCGATAGCCACGGACGACAGGATCTTGGATCCCAAAGAAACTTCACCATTATCTGAGGAGATCTGAGAAGGATGCACCTTCACTCAACCGTATACCCTTATCCTCAGACTCAACCTACTGGGGACCTGAACAAGAAACAGATTTAATTTACTTTACAAACTTCAAATAGAACTGATAAAAGAAAGAGTTATGAAGTGATGAACATTTGTTTATTTGATGTTTGTTAATAACTCCTGTAGAGGGCGGTGTTGAGTGATGTTTGTTTATTTGATGTTAATAACTCCTTTAGAGGGCGGTGGTGAGTGATGTGTGTTTATTTGATGTTAATAACTCCTTTAGAGGGCGGTGGTGAGTGATGTGTGTTTATTTGATGTTTGTTAATAACTCCTTTAGAGGGAGGTGGTGAGTGATGTGTGTTTATTTGATGTTTGTTAATATCTCCTTTAGAGGGCGGTGGTGAGTGATGTTTGTTTATTTGATGTTTGTTAATAACTCCTCTAGAGGGCGGTGGTGAGTGATGTTTGTTTATTTGATGTTTGTTAATAACTCCTTTAGAGGGCGGTGGTGAGTGATGTTTGTTTATTTGATGTTTGTTAATAACTCCTGTAGAGGGCGGTGTTGAGTGATGTTTGTTTATTTGATGTTAATAACTCCTTTAGAGGGCGGTGGTGAGTGATGTGTGTTTATTTGATGTTTGTTAATAACTCCTTTAGAGGGCGGTGGTGAGTGATGTTTGTTTATTTGATGTTAATAACTCCTTTAGAGGGCGGTGGTGAGTGATGTGTGTTTATATGATGTTAATAACTCCTTTAGAGGGCGGTGGTGAGTGATGTTTGTTTATTTGATGTTTGTTAATAACTCCTTTAGAGGGCGGTGGTGAGTGATGTTTGTTTATTTGATGTTTGTTAATAACTCCTTTAGAGGGCGGTGGTGAGTGATGTTTGTTTATTTGATGTTTGTTAATAACTCCTTTAGAGGGCGGTGGTGAGTGATGTTTGTTTATTTGATGTTTGTTAATAACTCCTTTAGAGGGCGGTGGTGAGTGATGTTTGTTTATTTGATGTTTGTTAATAACTCCTTTAGAGGGCGGTGGTGAGTGATGTTTGTTTATTTGATGTTAATAACTCCTTTAGAGGGCGGTGGTGAGTGATGTTTGTTTATTTGATGTTAATAACTCCTTTAGAGGGGCGGTGGTGAGTGATGTTTGTTTATTTGATGTTAATAACTCCTTTAGAGGGCGGTGTTGAGTGATGTTTGTTTATTTGATGTTTGTTAATAACTCCTTTAGAGGGCGGTGGTGAGTGATGTTTGTTTGTTTGATGTTAATAACTCCTTTAGAGGGCGGTGGTGAGTGATGTTTGTTTATTTGATGTTTGTTAATAACTCCTTTAGAGGGCGGTGGTGAGTGATGTTTGTTTATTTGATGTTTGTTAATAACTCCTTTAGAGGGGGGGTGGTGAGTGATGTTTGTTTATTTGATGTTTGTTAATAACTCCTTTAGAGGGCGGTGGTGAGTGATGTTTGTTTATTTGATGTTTGTTAATAACTCCTTTAGAGGGCGGTGGTGAGTGATGTTTGTTTATTTGATGTTAATAACTACTTTAGAGGGCGGTGGTGAGTGATGTTTGTTTATTTGATGTTTGTTAATAACTCCTTTAGAGGGCGGTGGTGAGTGATGTTTGTTTATTTGATGTTTGTTAATAACTCCTTTAGAGGGCGGTGGTGAGTGATGTTTGTTTATTTGATGTTTGTTAATAACTCCTTTAGAGGGCGGTGGTGAGTGATGTGTGTTTATTTGATGTTAATAACTCCTTTAGAGGGCGGTGGTGAGTGATGTTTGTTTATTTGATGTTAATAACTCCTTTAGAGGGCGGTGGTGAGTGATGTTTGTTTATTTGATGTTAATAACTACTTTAGAGGGCGGTGGTGAGTGATGTTTGTTTATTTGATGTTTGTTAATAACTCCTTTAGAGGGCGGTGGTGAGTGATGTTTGTTTATTTGATGTTTGTTAATAACTCCTTTAGAGGGCGGTTGTGAGTGATGTTTGTTTATTTGATGTTTGTTAATAACTCCTTTAGAGGGCGGTGGTGAGTGATGTTTGTTTATTTGATGTTAATAACTCCTTTAGAGGGCGGTGGTGAGTGATGTTTGTGTATTTGATGTTTGTTAATAACTCCTTTAGAGGGCGGTGGTGAGTGATGTTTGTTTATTTGATGTTTGTTAATAACTCCTTTAGAGGGCGGTGGTGAGTGATGTTTGTTTATTTGATGTTTGTTAATAACTCCTTTAGAGGGCGGTGGTGAGTGATGTGTGTTTATTTGATGTTTGTTAATAACTCCTTTAGAGGGCGGTGGTGAGTGATGTTTGTTAATAACTCCTTTAGAGGGCGGTGGTGAGTGATGTTTGTTTATTTGATGTTTGTTAATAACTCCTTTAGAGGGCGGTGGTGAGTGATGTTTGTTTATTTGATGTTTGTTAATAACTCCTTTAGAGGGCGGTGGTGAGTGATGTTTGTTTATTTGATGTTTGTTAATAACTCCTTTAGAGGGCGGTGGTGAGTGATGTGTGTTTATTTGATGTTTGTTAATAACTCCTTTAGAGGGCGGTGGTGAGTGATGTGTGTTTATTTGATGTTTGTTAATAACTCCTTTAGAGGGCGGTGGTGAGTGATGTTTGTTTATTTGATGTTTGTTAATAACTCCTGTAGAGGGCGGTGGTGAGTGATGTTTGTTTATTTGATGTTTGTTAATAACTCCTTTAGAGGGCGGTGGTGAGTGATGTTTGTTTATTTGATGTTTGTTAATAACTCCTTTAGAGGGCGGGTGGTGAGTGATGTTTGTTTATTTGATGTTAATAACTCCTTTAGAGGGCGGTGGTGAGTGATGTTTGTGTATTTGATGTTTGTTAATAACTCCTTTAGAGGGCGGTGGTGAGTGATGTTTGTTTATTTGATGTTTGTTAATAACTCCTTTAGAGGGCGGTGGTGAGTGATGTTTGTTTATTTGATGTTTGTTAATAACTCCTGTAGAGGGCGGTGGTGAGTGATGTTTGTTTATTTGATGTTAATAACTCCTTTAGAGGGCGGTGGTGAGTGATGTGTGTTTATTTGATGTTAATAACTCCTTTAGAGGGCGGTGGTGAGTGATGTTTGTTTATTTGATGTTAATAACTCCTTTAGAGGGCGGTGTTGAGTGATGTTTGTTTATTTGATGTTTGTTAATAACTCCTTTAGAGGGCGGTGGTGAGTGATGTTTGTTTATTTGATGTTTGTTAATAACTCCTTTAGAGGGCGGTGTTGAGTGATGTTTGTTTATTTGACGTTTGTTAATAACTCCTTTAGAGGGCGGTGTTGAGTGATGTTTGTTTATTTGATGTTTGTTAATAACTCCTTTAGAGGGCGGTGTTGAGTGATGTTTGTTTATTTGATGTTTGTTAATAACTCCTTTAGAGGGCGGGTGGTGAGTGATGTTTGTTTATTTGATGTTAATAACTCCTTTAGAGGGCGGTGGTGAGTGATGTTTGTTTATTGATGTTTGTTAATAACTCCTTTAGAGGGCGGGGTGGTGAGTGATGTTTGTTTATTTGATGTTTGTTAATAACTCCTTTAGAGGGCGGTGGTGAGTGATGTTTGTTTATTTGATGTTAATAACTCCTTTAGAGGGCGGTGGTGAGTGATGTTTGTTTATTTGATGTTTGTTAATAACTCCTTTAAAGGGCGGTGGTGAGTGATGTTTGTTTATTTGATGTTTGTTAATAACTCCTGTAGAGGGCGGTGGTGAGTGATGTGTGTTTATTTGATGTTTGTTAATAACTCCTTTAGAGGGCGGTGGTGAGTGATGTTTGTTTATTTGATGTTAATAACTCCTTTAGAGGGGCGGGTGGTGAGTGATGTTTGTTTATTTGATGTTTGTTAATAACTCCTTTAGAGGGCGGTGGTGAGTGATGTGTGTTTATTTGATGTTTGTTAATAACTCCTTTAGAGGGCGGGTGGTGAGTGATGTTTGTTTATTTGATGTTAATAACTCCTTTAGAGGTCGGTGGTGAGTGATGTTTGTTTATTTGATGTTTGTTAATAACTCCTTTAGAGGGCGGGTGGTGAGTGATGTTTGTTTATTTGATGTTTATTAATAACTCCTTTAGAGGGCGGTGGTGAGTGATGTTTGTTTATTTGATGTTTGTTAATAACTCCTTTAGAGGGCGGTGGTGAGTGATGTTTGTTTATTTGATGTTTGTTAATAACTCCTGTAGAGGGCGGTGGTGAGTGATGTTTGTTTATTTGATGTTTGTTAATAACTCCTTTAGAGGGCGGTGGTGAGTGATGTGTGTTTATTTGATGTTTGTTAATAACTCCTTTAGAGGGCGGTGGTGAGTGATGTGTGTTTATTTGATGTTTGTTAATAACTCCTTTAGAGGGCGGTGGTGAGTGATGTTTGTTTATTTGATGTTTGTTAATAACTCCTGTAGAGGGCGGTGGTGAGTGATGTTTGTTTTTTTGATGTTTGTTAATAACTCCTTTAGAGGGTGGTGGTGAGTGATGTGTGTTTATTTGATGTTAATAACTCCTTTAGAGGGCGGTGGTGAGTGATGTGTGTTTATTTGATGTTTGTTAATAACTCCTTTAGAGGGCGGTGGTGAGTGATGTTTGTTTATTTGATGTTTGTTAATAACTCCTTTAGAGGGCGGTGGTGAGTGATGTTTGTTTATTTGATGTTTGTTAATAACTCCTTTAGAGGGCGGTGGTGAGTGATGTTTGTTTATTTGATGTTTGTTAATAACTCCTTTAGAGGGCGGTGGTGAGTGATGTTTGTTTATTTGATGTTTGTTAATAAGTCCTTTAGAGGGCGGTGGTGAGTGATGTATGTTTATTTGATGTTTGTTAATAACTCCTTTAGAGGGCGGTGGTGAGTGATGTTTGTGTATTTGATGTTTGTTAATAACTCCTTTAGAGGGCGGTGGTGAGTGATGTTTGTTTATTTGATGTTAATAACTCCTTTAGAGGGCGGTGGTGAGTGATGTGTGTTTATTTAATGTTTGTTAATAACTCCTGTAGAGGGCGGTGGTGAGTGATGTTTGTTTATTTGATGTTTGTTAATAACTCCTTTAGAGGGCGGTGGTGAGTGATGTGTGTTTATTTAATGTTTGTTAATAACTCCTTTAGAGGGCGGTGGTGAGTGATGTTTGTTTATTTGATGTTAATAACTCCTTTAGAGGGCGGTGGTGAGTGATGTTTGTTAATAACTCCTTTAGAGGGCGGTGGTGAGTGATGTTTGTTTATTTGATGTTTGTTAATAACTCCTGTAGAGGGCGGTGGTGAGTGATGTTTGTTTATTTGATGTTTGTTAATAACTCCTGTAGAGGGCGGTGGTGAGTGATGTTTGTTTATTTGATGTTTGTTAATAACTCCTTTAGAGGGCGGGTGGTGAGTGATGTTTGTTTATTTGATGTTTGTTAATAACTCCTTTAGAGGGCGGTGGTGAGTGATGTTTGTTTATTGATGTTTGTTAATAACTCCTTTAGAGGGCGGTGGTGAGTGATGTTTGTTTATTTGATGTTTGTTAATAAGTCCTTTAGAGGGCGGTGGTGAGTGATGTATGTTTATTTGATGTTTGTTAATAACTCCTTTAGAGGGCGGTGGTGAGTGATGTTTGTGTATTTGATGTTTGTTAATAACTCCTTTAGAGGGCGGTGGTGAGTGATGTTTGTTTATTTGATGTTAATAACTCCTTTAGAGGGCGGTGGTGAGTGATGTGTGTTTATTTAATGTTTGTTAATAACTCCTGTAGAGGGCGGTGGTGAGTGATGTTTGTTTATTTGATGTTTGTTAATAACTCCTTTAGAGGGTGGTGGTGAGTGATGTTTGTTTATTTGATGTTTGTTAATAACTCCTTTAGAGGGCGGTGGTGAGTGATGTGTGTTTATTTGATGTTTGTTAATAACTCCTTTAGAGGGCGGTGGTGAGTGATGTGTGTTTATTTGATGTTAATAACTCCTTTAGAGGGCGGTGGTGAGTGATGTGTGTTTATTTGATGTTTGTTAATAACTCCTTTAGAGGGCGGGTGGTGAGTGATGTTTGTTTATTTGATGTTTGTTAATAACTCCTTTAGAGGGCGGTGGTGAGTGATGTTTGTGTATTTGATGTTTGTTAATAACTCCTGTAGAGGGCGGTGGTGAGTGATGTTTGTGTATTTGATGTTTGTTAATAACTCCTTTAGAGGGCGGTGGTGAGTGATGTTTGTTTATTTGATGTTTGTTAATAACTCCTTTAGAGGGCGGTGGTGAGTGATGTGTGTTTATTTGATGTTTGTTAATAACTCCTTTAGAGGGCGGTGGTGAGTGATGTTTGTTTATTTGATGTTTGTCAATAACTCCTTTAGAGGGCGGTGGTGAGTGATGTTTGTTTATTTGATGTTTGTCAATAACTCCTTTAGAGGGCGGTGGTGAGTGATGTTTGTTTATTTGATGTTTGTCAATAACTCCTTTAGAGGGCGGTGGTGAGTGATGTTTGTGTATAAGGTGTAATGAGTTTTGATAACTCGTGAGCAGAAGTAGGTCATCATTGCCCCCTGATGCGAATGCTCAGTCATGCACTGTGAAGCCATCAAAGATGTTTTAGATGTTCTGATAGAAGCTCCTCAGCTCAGCAGCTCCTACTGCTGCCACCTAGTGTTACAGCGAGGATGCAGTTTAGCTTCCAGGCCTGGAGTAATTGACTGTAATCTTGTTTGGGCTCACGCTCGGTATTGTCTCATCACATGGAATTAAGAATTGTTGATGTACAGAACAGCAGCTTATAGGATAAAGTGTTCATTAAACAGGGGATCAGAAACAAAGCCCCCCCGAAAGGGTCTCGTATCTGCAGCTATCAGGCTCGAGAGAGAAGCAGGCCTGCTGTGTTTCAGTCTTTCTAATAGATTATCTAGAGGCTGCAGGTAGAGCTGACGCACTCACTGTTGTTCCTGTGATGTATGTTTATGAAGAACTCTCTCTCTCTCTCTCTCTCTCTCTCTTTCTCTCTCTCTCTTTCTCTCTCTCTCTCTTTCTCTCTCTCTCTGAGTTGCACTTCACTGCCCATGGGGGGGGTTTCGTATGTTAGCTTTGATCTTTCCAGACTGGCTAAGATACAATGGAAGGCAAGCGGGAGACAAAAATAACTGATTCTTGATGAGCCAGAAAGCCCAAATCCCTCCGAGCACTCAGCCTTGGAGGAGCGGCGTGTTTTCTGGCCTCTGTTGTTGCTCAAGCATTAACGAGGGAGAGAGAGAGAGAGAGAGAGAGAGAGAGAGAGAGAGAGAGAAGACGAACTAAAACGTAACTCAGGAATCGTTTCATTGTTTCAACTCGGCCCCTTATTCTAACCCTGGTTCACGTGTACACGCTGGTGCTGGATCAGCGCTTATACCCAGTTCTGATGTAGACGCGTGTGGGTTAGATCTCTGTAGGTGCAAGCGATGATATACTAGAGATTCAAAAGTTTGGAGACACCTCCCCAGGTTCTTCTTATGTGTACTGTATTAATAGTAATAATATTAGTGAATAAGTGTGAGGAGATCAGAACTATAGAATATTCAGTATGAAATTATTCCTGGAGCAGAATTAAACATCTGGTTGTGTTTAAAGAATGTTTAGAGGGTCTTTTAGAAATGAGCTCATTTGCTCTGATGCAGGTTTACATACTTTGAACATTCTGACCAGCAGCTTCATGAGGAGCCACATGAGCTGCTTCTCTAACAGGACTGAAGAAGATAGTGTAGATGCTGAGATCTTGTTCTGATAAGCAGGTTTGGTGGTTTTATAGCTCTTATAAAAATAGACATTCTCATTTTTACATTTAAACACACTCAAATTTGTGTACATGGGCTCCAACTTCACTGTTTACACTCGTCTCTCAACACATTCAGATCTAAACACCTTTATAACTGTAAACATATATACTCAGGTAGGTGTTTCAAAACTTTTGACTGGCTGGAACTCTATAAGAAGGGCTGTTATAATAAAAGACGTGGCTGAAGTTACCTGTGACTGTTAGATTGAGATGAGAGCTCAGCTGGTTCTTTCTGAAGGCTGTAGGTCATCAGGAGACTCTATCAGTGAAGAAATCTGCCAATCAGGATTCGCCTCCCACTGAAGAACTGAGCGGTCAGACGGAACGGACACAGGTGTCTGGTGGTCAGATGATGGTGCCGAGTGCTGAGGTTCATTTGATTTGTCTCTGAAACGAGCGATCCACAAAAAGAATATCAGCATGTTGCTGTTGCTGATCCTGCAGTTCCAGTTTGCAGGAAATCCACAGATTCAGCTTTTACCACACGTCCCACCACGACTGTATATATATATATATATATATATATATATATATATATATATATATATATATATATATATATATATATATATATATATATATGTATGTATCTTGGTTTGAATCTTAAATGTAAACACATTAATACCAGCGTGCAATTTACACTGAATTCTTACTTTTTAATTTTAAATTAAACTTAATTTTTAAGTAAAAAGTGACATTTAACTAACATTTAATTGAAATTTAAGTATAGACACAATTGCAGCGTGCAATTTTGTCTATGTGTAAAATGAAATAGAATTTTAATTTAAACTAAATAAAAACTTTACATTAAATTTTAACTTAAGCTTCTGTTACATTTACATTCAAAATTTTAAATGATATTGAATTGAAACTTAAATATAGGCACAATTGCACATTATTACAGCTACATTTACAGCAAATTAAATGTAATGTTCAAACAAAATAAAAAAATTAAAACGTAAATTAAACTGTGAAGCTGAAAGACCCCAGTACCGTTCACTCGCCCACTGTTATATTGTACTATTGTATTATACTATTTATTCTGATATCGCTGCTATTGACAATATCACTAAGTCGCTTTAAATACATTTATCTTTACTAAATGTATATATTCTAGCTTATTTTTACTTCATTATTATCTATTTATTGTATGTTTGCATTGTTTTTACTACATATATATATAAAGTTGTATCTGAGCCTCGCCCCAAACAGTTTAATGCATGTATGTCCTGACATGATGTGCTAATGACAAATAAACTTAAAACTAGAAACTTAACTTGTAAATGCAATTGAAATATCAATGTAGACATAATTGCACATTAATAGCAGAATGCAATTGTGGAAGTGTGTCTACATTTGAATATTAATAACATTTAAAAATTTAATTATATTTAAATGTTACATTTAATGTTTAAATTTTTACTTTAAATTAATTTTAATTGAAATGTGGACACAGATACACATTAATATGGCTAGTTGTGTTTAGATTTACAGCAAAACAAATGCCAGGTTTGCTCAAAGAAGACATTAAAAAACATGAAATACTGTCTGATTTAGCCTTCCCGGTTACAAGACTGTACAAGTCCCTGAGAATGACAGCATTCTAGCTAATAACTAATAAATATATGATCATAATCAATGCTTTCTATGAAATATTCTCCAAATCTGCCGACAGTCTGAAAACTCCCACAGATCCAGAGGGACGTCCTGAAGTGGATCTGACGGCGAGGCTGGCGTAGCTGTTAACACACACCGTAACCCTCAGGTCTAATTGATGTGGCGCTAATCTTGTTTTGGGGTCTAAAGGCCTGGAAATAATGAGGTTTCCCCAAATTCATTTGTGTTTGCTGGGAAAGATTTGCTGCCCTGCGTGCAGAGAGGCTGACGAGTAAACGTTTAGACAGTGTAAATACAGTTCCAGCGTCAGACTGTTCGTTATTCTTCTGTAACTCTTCAAAGCTTATTAGTAAGTTTAGTCCTGAATCATAAATCACCAGCTGTTAACACGACTTTCATTAAAGCTCCAGTTTCTCAGTGACTCAGTCGTAACAACACCTCTCAGTCGTCACGTTCTGTCTTGTTTTGGGTGGAAGACGCTGCGGTTTATGTATTTTCTTTACACATTAAGCACTTTCAGCACTTACACACTTTACATTTGCTTTGATAATTGTTTGATGTTGTGATATTAATTGATTTAAATGTATGTTTTGGCTTACTCACGTAGGAAACCTTCAGATCTGAGTTGAGCTCCAGAGACAGCACACTGGACATGTTGTTCAATGTGGTTGTTGTTGTAACTTTCTGTGTTGGTAACGTTTGAACCCCAAGAGATATTACAAATCTGATTCCATCAATCAATTTCTGATCAGTTCTGGTCTTCTTTGATCTGCTACATGACCATCTTCCCATTGGACAAACTTGCCCTTGATCCAATATGGCGGCTTTCAAGATGTTTGAGACATAGCCTTAAAGATAGACCCCCTCACCCGTTACTTGCTGGGGTATTCATATACATCATTCTCTTTCCTTTCTAAAAAAAAGGGTGTCCTGAAACTTTTGACTCAGACTATATTTTACAACTGCAACTTTCATGCAACTAGTTTCATGCAACATGAAGCCATTCAACACATTCAGCTACATTATGATAAAAGTATAAGAGATAAATAAGCAAATCACATTTACAGCCTGTTAAAGAAGAATTAAGAGATGTATCATTTCTCTGGACAGCGAGTGACCGGTTTGGCTCTCTGTCCCATTCTTAGTCCATAGGGTTTAATATGATGTTGGCCCAACCTTTGCAGCTATAACAGCTTCAGCTCTTCTGGGAATTCTCTCCACACGGTTTAGGAGAGTGTTTATGAGAATGTTTGACTGGACTGTTCTTCCAGAAGACCATCTGTGAGGTCAGACACTGATGTTGGACGAGAAGGTCTGGCTCAAAGTCTCCACTCTAATTCATCCCAAAGATGTTCTATCAGGTTGAGGTCAGGACTCTGTGCAGGCCAGTCAAGTTCCTCCACACCAAACTCCTCCTCCATGTCTTTATGGAGCTGCTCTGTGCACTGGTGGGCAGCCACGTTGTAGCAGTAAGGGGTCGTACCCAAACTGTCCACAAGAAGTTGGGAGCATGAAATTGAATCAAAGTTTCAGATCTGGTGCAGCTACAGGACGCCAGTGAAGTGAGCGCAGCAGTGGTGCAAACTTGCATTCTGGATCTACTGAAGGTCCTGATGGTCCACAGAGGAAGTCCAGCCAGGAGTGAGTTGCAGTAGCCAAGCCTGGAATTAACACAAGACTGGATGAGTACATGAGTGGCTTTCTGAGAGAGAGAGTGTCGGATCTGTTGGATGTTTAATTGGTAGCTGCAATGCTAAAGCTGAAGAATCAGCTAAACAGTAGCATCTTGTGCAGTGTTCTGGCAAAAATCCTGGGCTACAGTTAACGGGGGAGGGGAACCAGCGCCAGGGGCGTAGCAGCAAATTCTGGGCCCTGTACACTCTCAATGTCAGTGGGCTCCTATCCATGCTAGTACACGAGGAACAGTACTCATGGGCCCCTCTCCCTACTCGGGCCCTGGGTAGTCAGGTCCACTCCCCCCCCCCCCCACAACCACGCCCATGACCAGCGCACGAGCAGAACTACAGATTCCCAAACTCCCGACTGCTTCCCCCAGAGTTTAACACAGCTTCACTATCATCACAGGTATTTCTGTCTACGCAGTTCCAGCACTGAGCTCTGCGCTGGGAGGAACCGCCCCCCAGCCTCAGTGTCCCTATTAAACACTGAGAGTTATACCCCAGAGCTCACCAGCGCAGCCCACAGGTGAAATCTCTCCAGCTCACTCTCTGACTGAGCTTTCCCAGAAGCAGCTCTCGCCTCCTCTGCGCTGTGTATCAGTCTCTCTCTGCAGCAGCAGATCTTCTCCAGAATAGCTCCGCGGTAACAACAGGAAGACGGGGCTGACAGCTTCGCCCTCGCGTTAAGCCCTGCACTTCTCTCCAGTAATAATAAACCAACACGCGTTCAATCCTGGCTCCGGCTGAGCCGCTCTTTTAATTGGGATCGCTTCTCATGCCTTGTTTGGTCAGGCTTGTCCTCCCGTACGCGGCTGCCCACAGGACTGGACTTTAACTAGTTCGAGTTTTGTAGAATTCAGATTAACAGAAAGGAGAAAGTAGGAACGTGATTGAGAACATGAGTCCTACCATATAGCTCTACTGCGTAGGGGTACGGTTACTGAGTATCCTGAGTACCCACCCTCTATCCCATTCAGGACTGGTCAGTTTCTGACCACAGGACCACTGTTGTCTAGATTTTATTGGGGTGCTTGTCCATCCTTAGCCCAGCATAGTAGTAGGACACTATGGGTGTGTCTCAAACCCTAGTGAATGTGTAAGTAGGCTGTCTAGGTAGTGAGTGTGTAAGTAGGCTGTCTAGGTAGTGAATGTGTAAGTAGGCTGTCTAGGTAGTGAGTGTGTAAGTAGGCTGTCTAGGTAGCGAGTGTGTAAGTAGGCTGTCTAGGTAGCGAGTGTGTAAGTAGGCTGTCTAGGTAGTGAGTGTGTAAGTAGGCTGTCTAGGTAGTGAGTGTGTAAGTAGGATGTCTAGGTAGTAAGTGTCTAAGTAGGCTGTCTAGGTAGTGAGTGTGTAAGTAGGCTGTCTAGGTAGTGAGTGTGTAAGTAGGCTGTCTAGGTAGTAAGTGTGTAAGTAGGCTGTCTAGGTAGTGAGTGTGTAAGTAGGCTGTCTAGGTAGTGAGTATGTAAGTAGGCTGTCTAGGTAGTGAGTGTGTAAGTAGACTGTCTAGGTAGTGAGTGTGTAAGTAGGCTGTCTAGGTAGCAGCTGTGTAAGTAGGCTGTCTAGGTAGTGAGTGTGTAAGTAGGCTGTCTAGGTAGTGAGTGTGTAAGTAGGCTGTCTAGGTAGTGAGTGTGTAAGTAGGCTGTCTAGGTAGTAAGTGTGTAAGTAGGCTGTCTAGGTAGTGAGTGTGTAAGTAGGCTGTCTAGGTAGTAAGTGTGTAAGTAGGCTGTCTAGGTAGTGAGTGTGTAAGTAGGCTGTCTAGGTAGTGAGTGTCTAAGTAGGCTGTCTAGGTAGTGAGTGTGTAAGTAGGCTGTCTAGGTAGCAGCTGTGTAAGTAGGCTGTCTAGGTAGTGAGTGTGTAAGTAGGCTGTCTAGGAAGCGAGTGTGTAAGTAGGCTGTCTAGGTAGTGAGTGTGTAAGTAGGCTGTCTAGGTAGTGAGTGTGTATGTAGGCTGTCTAGGAAGCGAGTGTGTAAGTAGGCTGTCTAGGTAGTGAGTGTGTAAGTAGGCTGTCTAGGTAGCAGCTGTGTAAGTAGGCTGTCTAGGTAGTGAGTGTGTAAGTAGGCTGTCTAGGTAGTGAGTGTGTAAGTAGGTTGTCTAGGTAGTGAGTGTGTAAGTAGGTTGTCTAGGTAGTGAGTGTGTAAGTAGGCTGTCTAGGTAGTGAGTGTGTAAGTAGGCTGTCTAGGAAGCGAGTGTGTAAGTAGGCTGTCTAGGTAGCAGCTGTGTAAGTAGGCTGTCTAGGTAGTGAGTGTCTAAGTAGGCTGTCTAGGTAATGAGTGTGTAAGTAGACTGTCTAGGTAGTGAGTGTGTAAGTAGGCTGTCTAGGTAATGAGTGTGTAAGTAGACTGTCTAGGTAGTGAGTGTGTAAGTAGGCTGTCTAGGTAATGAGTGTGTAAGTAGACTGTCTAGGTAGTGAGTGTGTAAGTAGGCTGTCTAGGTAGTGAGTGTGTAAGTAGGCTGTCTAGGTAGCAGCTGTGTAAGTAGGCTGTCTAGGTAGTGAGTGTCTAAGTAGGCTGTCTAGGTAATGAGTGTGTAAGTAGACTGTCTAGGTAGTGAGTGTGTAAGTAGGCTGTCTAGGTAGTGAGTGTGTAAGTAGGCTGTCTAGGTAGTGAGTGTGTAAGTAGGCTGTCTAGGTAGTGAGTGTGTAAATAGGCTGTCTAGGTAGTGAGTGTGTAAGTAGGCTGTCTAGGTAGTGAGTGTGTAAGTAGACTGTCTAGGTAGTGAGTGTGTAAGTAGACTGTCTAGGTAGTGAGTGTGTAAGTAGGCTGTCTAGATAGTGAGTGTGTAAGTAGGCTGTCTAGGTAGTGAGTGTGTAAGTAGGCTGTCTAGGTAGTGAGTGTGTAAGTAGGCTGTCTAGGTAGTGAGTGTGTAAGTAGGCTGTCTAGGTAGTGAGTGTGTAAGTAGGCTGGTGAAGGACTCGTTACAGAGTTGATAATTAAAAACTGTTTTGTGTGATTTTATGACCAGAAACACATTAAAACTCCAGAGAATCAAAATAATCACATTTTAAAACCACTTCACTGCTCCTAGATCAGCCTGCACTGCATCATGGGATTGTCTGAGCGGCTGAGGAAGCGTTCAATACTTTCTTAAAATCAGGTGTAAATAAGGTTCCTCAGTAGACAGTATGTTTAAGGTATGTAAGAATTGGGACAGTCTACATGTCGGGAGCGCATACTATGATGTAAAAGGCTGCCTATGTAGGAGATCAGTAGGATTTGAGACACAGCCAATATATCTGCTCAGTGGAGGTTTAAGGTTAGTCCAGTTCTGTTGATGGGCCAATAAATGGGAGCTGTTCCACTGTTTAAACACTGTGTCCACTCACTGTCCACTCTATTAGACACTCCTACTACTTGCTGGTCCACCTTGTAGATGTAAAGTCAGAGACAGTAGCTCATCTGCTGCTGCACAGTTTGTGTTCCTCTAGTTCTTCATCTGTGGACACAGGACGCCGCCCACAGGACACTCCATCTGTATTTAATGTCGAGTATCCCACTCAGTCCTCTTGACTGCAGTGGATGAGTTCTCAGGGAGTTTACACGTCATCGCTCGTGAGCCGTGCTGAGAAATAACGATGAGTTGAAATATCCTGCGTGAAGTAATATCTGGTTTCGGCTCCTGTTCCTCTCAGCGGGCGCTGGCCGCTCTCCCTGACCACATACTTCATCCCACTGGAGACGGGTCCAGATTAGCCGGGGTTTGTAGTAAGCTCTCCGTGGAGACGAGGATGTGTTGACGCTCAGCACTGAAAGTCAAGCAGCTTCTCGGACGTTCTCTTCAAGGCTTGTTTGTCCTTAAAGCTCAGAACTCTGTGACATCCTCAACCTTTACAGCGCAGACAGTGTGGAAATGACATCATCACACAAATATCTGATAACATATACCTCAAACATCCAGCATCACTTTAACACGCTGAGCCTTTCCAACCTGCCTGGCCAGCGTTCCGCAGCGGAACCAGCCAGGAATATGTTTAGCCAGTTAGGAGGTGATTCCAATCCAGAGTCTTACCATTAAAGGAAAAACACACTTGTTTGTTAGTTCTGCTAACGTTCTGTCAGTGACATCATCAGCATCAGTATTCAGTATCAGACCACACAGGATGGACAGTTGTTCAGAATCAGACCACACAGGATGGACAGTTGTTCAGTATCAGACCACACAGGATGGGCAGTTGTTCAGTATCAGACCACACAGGATGGACAGTTGTTCAGTATCAGACCACACAGGATGGATAGTTGTTCAGTATCAGACCACACAGGATGGACAGTTGTTTAGTATCAGATCACACAGGATGGACAGTTGTTCAGTATCAGACCACACAGGATGGGCAGTTGTTCAGTATCAGACCACACAGGATGGGCAGTTGTTCAGTATCAGACCACACAGGATGGACAGTTGTTCAGTATCAGACCACACAGGATGGACAGTTGTTTAGTATCAGACCACACAGGATGGACAGTTGTTCAGTATCAGACCACACAGGATGGGCAGTTGTTCAGTATCAGACCACACAGGATGGACAGTTGTTCAGTATCAGACCACACAGGATGGACAGTTGTTCAGTATCAGACCACACAGGATGGGCAGTTGTTCAGTATCAGACCACACAGGATGGGCAGTTGTTCAGTATCAGACCACACAGGATGGACAGTTGTTCAGTATCAGACCACACAGGATGGACAGTTGTTCAGTATCAGACCACACAGGATGGACAGTTGTTCAGTATCAGACCACACAGGATGGGCAGTTGTTCAGTATCAGATCACACAGGATGGACAGTTGTTCAGTATCAGACCACACAGGATGGGCAGTTGTTCAGTATCAGACCACACAGGATGGACAGTTGTTCAGTATCAGACCACACAGGATGGACAGTTGTTTAGTATCAGACCACACAGGATGGACAGTTGTTCAGTATCAGACCACAGAGGATGGGCAGTTGTTCAGAATCAGACCAAAGAGGATGGACAGTTGTTCAGTATCAGACCACACAGGATGGACAGTTGTTCAGAATCAGACCACACAGGATGGACAGTTGTTCAGTATCAGACCACACAGGATGGACAGTTGTTATATGGAGGACTTATGATTTTTAGAAAAAACATCAACAGCTATGGATTTGTAGATGATAGGACTCTCAGAGACACTTAAAGAGAAAGTTAAAGAACAGAGTTGGACCAACAGCAAAGGAATAAAGAAAACAGTGTAACAAGAATGGAACTTGATGTTTGTGAAGACGTCTGAAAGCACTTTGGACAGCAAAGAAAACAAATGGATCCTTGACCAAATCAGGCATCACCTCTAATTTGATTCCCAGAGAACAAAAACAGAGACACTGGTGCTCAGAACAGCTGAGAGAAAAAGAAAAAGAGGACCAGCAACAAGACAGATGGAGACACTCTGAGGAATCATGAACAGTCCCTTAATACGCCTAAAGACCCAAACAGAGGGACATTCTGGACATTCTGCTGAAAGATTAGTAATATTTTAATATTAATACTATTCATGTGGTTGACTTGATGGCACTCAAGTCTAATACTAATGGAAACAGTCTGGAGAACAATGGCAACAACAGGTGCTTCATCACGATGTTAAAAAAAAAAGTGTTTCCTCCAGCCCACGTCCCCTTGGCTGCTGTTGAGTATGATGTGCCCCCCTCCGCACACACATACCCACTGAGTATCCAGGTCAGCTGAGCTTTCTCAGACTGGACTGTGTTTCTGCTGCAGTTTGATCTTCTTCACCCTCCGGCACTGAAGCTTCAAGTTATTGTTTCATGTGGGTGCAGACATTCCACAGACCACCAGTCTTAAACGCTGTGAACCCATTTACAGCTCAGCAGAGGACATCTGCAGAGGGCTAAACTAGAGTGTATAACTCTAAATGTAGATATTGTATATAAACTGAGTTACAGTTTCTCATTAGGTTGAATGTATAATTCTAAATGTAGGTATTGTATATAAACTAAGTTACAGTTTCTCATTAGGTTGAATGTATAACTCTAAATGTAGTTATTGTATATAAACTGAGTTACAGTTTCTCATTAGGTTGAATGTATAACTCTAAATGTAGGTATTGTATATAAACTGAGTTACAGTTTCTCATTAGGGTTAAATGTATAACTCTAAATGTAGGTATTGTATATAAACTGAGTAACAGTTTCTCATTAGGTTGAATGTATAACTCTAAATGTAGGTATTGTATATAAATTGAGTTACAGTTTCTCATTAGGTTGAATGTATAACTCTAAATGTAGGTATTGTATATAAACTGAGTTACAGTTTCTCATTAGGTTGAATGTTTAAGTACCAGTTGTCAACATGGGTTTACACTTCATACTACATCACCTTGACCCACGGTCCTTCCTTTGAGGGGTTCTGTTTGTGGATGTTTGTTTCAACCTTGAATCACTGCATCACCAACTTCCTGAGTGGCAGGTTACGACAGGTGAGGCTGGGTGACGCCTCACAACGGGGGCACAGCCTGTTAGAACTGCTGCAGGTGTTCAGGTGTTCTGTAGCACCTGCTGCCAAAACATCCAACTAGCTAATAAATATCCGCACAAGTCATATGACTAAATACTCCTCTACAAATACTCTACTACAAATCCTGAATACTAACGCTTTAACGTACAGAATGAGGCCTGGCATTGTCGTGCTGGCTTCCCAGTAAAAGACGTCATACTGATGGCAGCATACGCCTCTGAAAATCCCCATATGTGTTAATAGCACCTTCACACATACAGAAACACATAGTGATACTTAATAAAATTAACTTTAAGTATACTTATTTTCTGTAAGGGTTTTGGTCTGTTAGCTGGTCTGTTTGATGGTTTTTGGTCTGTTAGCTGGTCTGTTTGATGGTTTTTGGTCTGCTAGCTGGTCTGTTTGATGGGTTTTGGTCTGTTAGCTGATCTGTTTGATGGTTTTTGGTCTGTTAGCTGGTCTGATTGATGGTTTTTGGTCTGTTAGCTGGTCTGTTTGATGGTTTTTGGTCTGCTAGCTGGTCTGTTTGATGGGTTTTGGTCTGTTAGCTGATCTGTTTGATGGTTTTTGGTCTGTTAGCTGGTCTGTTTGATGGTTTTTGGTCTGCTAGCTGGTCTGTTTGATGGGTTTTGGTCTGTTAGCTGATCTGTTTGATGGTTTTTGGTCTGTTAGCTGGTCTGTTTGATGGGTTTTGGTCTGTTAGCTGATCTGTTTGATGGGTTTTGGTCTGTTAGCTGATCTGTTTGATGGTTTTTGGTCTGTTAGCTGGTCTGTTTGATGGTTTTTGGTCTGCTAGCTGGTCTTTTTGATGGTTTTTGGTCTGTTAGCTGGTCTGTTTGATGGTTTTTGGTCTGTTAGCTGGTCTGTTTGATGGGTTTTTGTCTGCTAGCTGGTGTTTTTGATGGTTTTTGGTCTGTTAGCTGGTCTGTTTGATGGGTTTTGGTCTGTTAGCTGGTCTTTTTGATGGTTTTTGGTCTGTTAGCTGGTCTGTTTGATGGTTTTTGGTCTGTTAGCTGGTCTGTTTGATGGTTTTTGGTCTGCTAGCTGGTCTGTTTGATGGTTTTTGGTCTGCTAGCTGGTCTGTTTGATGTTTTTCGGTCAGTTAGTTTGCATGCTTTGCATGCAATGTTATTGGCCAATTAGTTGTTCTCCTCTTACCAGATTTTTTGTTATCTGATCTTTTGTTTTTTGGTCAGTTATGGTCAGTTGGCTGGTGGTAAGCTTTAGCTTTAGTGATTACCTGGTCTGTTTAGTCATTTTTGATCAGTAAGCTGCTCTGGTTGGTAGTTTTGGGTACTTTACTGGTCTGCTTGGTGAATTTTGGTCAGTTAAGCTCTTGCTTACATGTCCTGTCACAACACTGGAAGAGGAAGTGACCTGTACGGTTGACCTGGCCGCTGTAGGACAGCAAGACATTTCCCGGCACACACACACTCTGCGTGAGCTTTCACTTTTTATTAGTGTGTTATTTTCACAGCTTCTATTACAGAATAATATTAATTTGTTTATGATAAATATTAATGTAATAGGTTAATGGCATGTAGGGCAGCATGGTAAAAGAGTTACTTCTCCATCAGTTGCTAATTTGTTTTCTAATAATAATGTCAGATACACAAAACATTATAGCCTGATAAGAACGGTGGTACATAATGAATAACATTGTAATTAAACATACTATATAGGTTTTAAATAATCTAATGTCTGGTGCAAATACCTTCTATGTGAAATATCCATATCTTCTTTAAAACATCAACATTGGCTGTAGGGGCTTTGGTTAAGTCTAGGCTGGACTTGAAAGACTAAAACTCACAGCAGTGGAATAAAACAATGTAACTGAATGATCTTTCCTGAGAACCAGTCATGTTCATACTTTGTTCTCTACAGCATGTTTTATCTCACTGATGTGCTGTGTGGAGGTTTGACCCGTAGAGGGAGCTGAAAGCCTGGAGGAGCCACCATGCTCTGACCAGCAGCTCCCCTGCGCTGTCTGCATTACGCCAGTCATGAGCAGTATGATACAGACACACCTGTCAGGTTCAGGTTCAGGTTTGTCTGACTCTAGAGAATCACATTCTTCATACCAGAGTGAGAACACATTCCCTCAGAGCTGAAGTTCTCTCAGGTGCTCTGAAGTGTGATGTTATCCACCTGCTACTGTAAGGTCATGTGGAGCAATCGTGCTAATAACATGCTGGGACACATCAAGTGACATCCTAATCATTCATACGGAGTTAACTTCTGGGAACGTTCCAGAAAGATCAGTAATGAATCACTGGTGTCTTTTGAAACTGGAGTTCTTCTACTCGAGCGTATCAGTGAGTACTTCTACTTTCTCATTCATTTCTCATTCATCACTGTCTCTAAGGATTCCCAAAATGGGAAAATTGAAAACATTTCCTGTATTTGACTTCATTTCCTGTATTTGAATAAGGTACTGATTCCAATGTTGAACCCACCAACATACCCACCCCCTGCAACACTTCCAAACCCTCCACACACCCAACCCCACTCCACACACATGCCCAGACCCCACCTTCATGCCCAAACTCTGCCCATATCGCATCTCAAAACCCACCAAGGTGCCCAAAGCCTGCCCACGTGCTTAAACCTGCCCACGCCACATCCCCATAGCCCACTTACATACCCAACCCTTGACCTCATGCCCAAACTCACCCACACACCCAACCCCACTCCACACACATGCCCAGACCCCACCTTCATGCCCAAACTCTGCCCATATCGCATCTCAAAACCCACCAAGGTGCCCAAAGCCTGCCCACGTGCTTAAACCTGCCCACGCCACATCCCCATAGCCCACTTACATACCCAACCCTTGACCTCATGCCCAAACTCACCCACACACCCAACCCCACTCCACACACATGCCCAGACCCCACCACACTGACCAAGATACACACCTAAACCCCACCTACCTGCCTAAACGCCGACCACACTGACCAAGATACGCAACTAAACCCCACCTACCTGCCTAAACGCCGACCACACTGACCAAGATACACACCTAAACCCCACCTACCTGCCTAAACGCCGACCACACTGACCAAGATACGCACCTAAACCCCACCTACCTGCCTAAACGCCGACCACACTGACCAAGATACGCACCTAAACCCCACCTACCTGCCTAAACGCCGACCACACTGACCAAGATACACACCTAAACCCCACCTACCTGCCTAAACGCCGACCACACTGACCAAGATACACACCTAAACCCCACCTACCTGCCTAAACGCCGACCACACTGACCAAGATACACACCTAAACCCCACCTACCTGCCTAAACGCTGACCACACTGACCAAGATACACACCTAAACCCCACCTACCTGCCTAAACGCTGACCACACTGACCAAGATACACACCTAAACCCCACCTACCTGCCTAAACGCTGACCACACTGACCAAGATACGCACCTAAACCCCACCTACCTGCCTAAACGCCGACCACACTGACCAAGATACACACCTAAACCCCACCTACCTGCCTAAACGCCGACCACACTGACCAAGATACACACCTAAACCCCACCTACCTGCCTAAATGCTGACCACACTGACCAAGATACACACCTAAACCCCACCTACCTGCCTAAACGCTGACCACACTGACCAAGATACACACCTAAACCCCACCTACCTGCCTAAACGCTGACCACACTGACCAAGATACACACCTAAATCCCACCTACCTGCCTAAACGCTGACCACACTGACCAAGATACACACCTAAACCCCACCTACCTGCCTAAACGCTGACCACACTGACCAAGATACACACCTAAACCCCACCTACCTGCCTAAACGCTGACCACACTGACCAAGATACACACCTAAACCCCACCTACCTGCCTAAACGCCGACCACATTGACCAAGATACGCACCTAAACCCCACCTACCTGCCTAAACACTGACCACACTGACCAAGATACACACCTAAACCCCACCTACCTGCCTAAACGCTGACCACACTGACCAAGATACACACCTAAACCCCACCTACCTGCCTAAACGCCGACCACACTGACCAAGATACACACCTAAACCCCACCTACCTGCCTAAACGCCGACCACACTGACCAAGATACACACCTAAACCCCACCTACCTGCCTAAACGCTGACCACACTGACCAAGATACACACCTAAACCCCACCTACCTGCCTAAACGCTGACCACACTGACCAAGATACACACCTAAACCCCACCTACCTGCCTAAACGCTGACCACACTAACCAAGATACACACCTAAACCCCACCTACCTGCCTAGACGCCGACCACACTGACCAAGATACACACCTTAACCCCACCTACCTGCCTAAACGCCGACCACACTGACCAAGATACACACCTAAACCCCACCTACCTGCCTAAACGCCGACCACACTGACCAAGATACACACCTAAACCCCACCTACCTGCCTAAACGCCGACCACACTGACCAAGATACACACCTAAACCCCACCTACCTGCCTAAACGGCGACCACACTAACCAAGATACACACCTAAACCCCACCTACCTGCCTAAACGCTGACCACACTGACCAAGATACACACCTAAACCCCACCTACCTGCCCAAACGCCGACCACACTGACCAAGATACACACCTAAACCCCACCTACCTGCCTAAACGCTGACCACACTGACCAAGATACACACCTAAACCCCACCTACCTGCCTAAACGCCGACCACACTGACCAAGATACACACCTAAACCCCACCTACCTGCCTAAACGCCGACCACACTGACCAAGATACACACCTAAACCCCACCTACCTGCCTAAACGCTGACCACACTGACCAAGATACACACCTAAACCCCACCTACCTGCCTAAACGGCGACCACACTGACCAAGATACACACCTAAACCCCACCTACCTGCCCAAACGCCGACCACACTGACCAAGATACACACCTAAACCCCACCTACCTGCCTAAACGCTGACCACACTGACCAAGATACACACCTAAACCCCACCTACCTGCCTAAACGCCGACCACACTGACCAAGATACACACCTAAACCCCACCTACCTGCCTAAACGCCGACCACATTGACCAAGATACGCACCTAAACCCCACCTACCTGCCTAAACACTGACCACACTGACCAAGATACACACCTAAACCCCACCTACCTGCCTAAACGCTGACCACACTGACCAAGATACACACCTAAACCCCACCTACCTGCCTAAACGCCGACCACACTGACCAAGATACACACCTAAACCCCACCTACCTGCCTAAACGCTGACCACACTGACCAAGATACACACCTAAACCCCACCTACCTGCCTAAACGCTGACCACACTGACCAAGATACACACCTAAACCCCACCTACCTGCCTAAACGCTGACCACACTAACCAAGATACACACCTAAACCCCACCTACCTGCCTAAACGCCGACCACACTGACCAAGATACACACCTTAACCCCACCTACCTGCCTAAACGCCGACCACACTGACCAAGATACACACCTAAACCCCACCTACCTGCCTAAACGCCGACCACACTGACCAAGATACACACCTAAACCCCACCTACCTGCCCAAACGCCGACCACACTGACCAAGATACACACCTAAACCCCACCTACCTGCCTAAACGCCGACCACACTGACCAAGATACACACCTAAACCCCACCTACCTGCCTAAACGCTGACCACACTGACCAAGATACCAACCTAAACCCCACCTACCTGCCTAAACGCTGACCACACTGACCAAGATACACACCTAAACCCCACCTACCTGCCTAAACGCTGACCACACTGACCAAGATACACACCTTAACCCCACCTACCTGCCTAAACGCCGACCACACTGACCAAGATACACACCTAAACCCCACCTACCTGCCTAAACGCTGACCACACTGACCAAGATACACACCTAAACCCCACCTACCTGCCTAAACGCTGACCACACTGACCAAGATACACACCTTATTATAGTGCTTACAGAGGTGAGCGCTCGTCTCCTAACACAGTTAATACCCTCCGAATGTACAGACGCTGTTCAAACACACTGCAGGTCAAGCGAGTGGGACGTACACAGCTATTTAAATACTGCCCTTTAGTCAGCTGAGCCTTTGAAGTGTATCTGTTGTGAGTAATATTAATAATTCCTCCATATTTTATACACTTTTCACTCCAGAACTGATTCATTCCTTCTGTTTTTTTATCCTCCATTTAAAACTGTTGGGCCAACGTCTGCCCACATGTCTAAACCCCACCCACATGCACAAACCCCGCCCATATCACACCCCCAAAGCCCACTTACATGTCCAACCCCTGACGATGTACCCATCCACCTGCCCAGACACTGACCACCCTGACCCTATACATGCCCAAACCCCACCCACATCACATCTACAAAACCTATCAACATGCCCAACCTCTGCAAAACCAAACCCCACCCACATCACATCTAAAAACCCCACCCACATGCCCAACACTGACCACACTGACCCCATACATGCCCAAACCCCACCCACATCACATCTACAAAACCTATCAACATGCCCAACCTCTGCAAAACCAAACCCCACCCACATCACATCTACAAACCCCACCCACATGCCCAACACTGACCACACTGACCCTATACATGCCCAAACCCCACCCACATCACATCCCACAAAACCTATAAACATGCCCAACCTCCGCCCACATGCCCAAACCATGCCCACCTGCCCAGACACTGACCACAGTGACCCTATACATGCCCAAACCCCACCCACATCACATCTACAAAACCTATCAACATGCCCAACCTCTGCATAACCAAACCCCACCCACATGCCCGAATATTGACTACATGACCAAAACCCTCCCAAATGCCCAAACACTGACAACACTGACCCTATACATGCCCGAACCCCACCCACATCACATCTACAAACAAACATCACTATGCCCAACCTCTGCCCACATGACCAAACCTCACCCACCTGCCCAAACACTGACCACATTGGTCAATATACATGCCCAAACCCCACCCACATCACATCCCACAAAACCTATCAACATGCCCAACCTCCGCCCACATGCCCAAACCCCACCCACATCACATCTACGAATAAACTTCACAATGCCCAACCTCTGCCCACATGACCAAACCCCACCCGCATGCCCAAACACTGACCACATTGATCACTATACGTGCCCAAACCCCACCCACATCACATTCCACAAAACCTATCAACATGCACAACCTCCACCCACATGACCAAACCCTACCCACCTGCCCAAATACTGACCACATTGGCCACTATACATGCCCAAACCCCACCCACATCACATCTACAAAAAACGGCCCAACCTCCACCCACATGCCCAAACCCTGCCCAAACACTGACCACATTGGCCACTATACATGCCCAAACCCCACCCACATTACATTCCCAAAGCCCACTTACATGCCCAACCCCTGACGATGTACCCAAATCCCACCCACATATCTAAACATTGACCATGCTGACTCTGATGCATGCCCAAACCCCGCCCACAACACATACCTCAACTTTGCCTATGTCACATACCCAGACCCCGCCCACAAGCCCAGCTGTATTAATCTTCCTATTCAGCCCTACAGCAGTTCAGCCCCTCCCACCTGCTTTCTGACTGAGCAGTAAACACAGAGAGAGTATAAACTCTGAGCTCTTCAACACGTTCTGAGGAGCAGACACTCCTCCCTCTCAGCAGTAAAGCTTGTAGTAGACGTGCAGCCAGAATCTCTCAGTCAGACACGCTGCAAGTGCAGACTCGCTCAGAGAGCGTTCCTCACTCCTCCTCCGCCCTCGGCCTCCTCCCCCCGAGCAAACACACAGGCCGAGTTCAGGAAGAGGGGCTTGCTCTCCCGAGAGGTGGAGGTGCAGATGATTTGGAGAGGAACGTCGTCCTGCGTAATGGGAGAAACACAACAGTTCGTAAGTTTACGGATGTATGGATGGTTTAAAGCTCTGCAGGAAAAGTTCTAGACCTGTTTTTATTCTGTATGTAGGTTTTGTAGCAGAACCAGATTTCATTACAGCTTATAGAGCTTCTGCAATAATCACTGACCAATAACACTCACTGAGACTGAACTGACATGTTTATTAGTTCATTAAATATATTAATAATAAAATTTCTAACTAAAATAATATAGAGTTTATATAGTTTATATATTACTATGTATTTAACTATGCGTGCATATTACTATGTATTTGTACTATTACAATATACATAAAGTTCTATAAGCTACTTTTTAAAGAAATATTAGAATATTAAAAATTAGTTACTATTTTACTACTCAAATAATGTTACTATTTACTATTTAAGTAACTATTTATATAAACTACTGTATGTTACTATTTAAAGATGCTACTGTATGTTGCTGCTTATATAAAAGACCATATGTCACTGTTTATAGAAACCACAATTGTACTAATTCAATTAGATATTATATATTAATAGTTATTAAACTAATGTTACTATTTAAATGATTTGCTGTGTTTACAGAAACTACTATGTTACTTTTTAGTAATACTATGTAGATTGTCTACCATAAATCACTATACTACACTATATAGTAACTAGCACATGTTAGTATTTATATAAGCTACTACATGTTAATATTTATATAAGCTAGTACATGTTAGTATTTCTGTAAGTTACTACATATTAGTATTTATATAAGTTACTATATGTTAGTATTTCTATAAGTTACTACATGTTAGTATTTATATAAGTTACTACATGTATTTATATAAGCTAGTACATATTAGTATTTATATAAGTTACTATATGTTTGTATTTATATAAGTTACTACATGTATTTATATAAGCTACTACATGTTAGTATTTATATAAGTTACATGTTTGTATTTATATAAGTTACTACATGTATTTATATAAGTTACTACATATTAATATTTATATAAGTTACATGTTTGTATTTATATAAGTTACTACATGTATTTATATAAGCTACTACATGTTAGTATTTATATAAGTTACATGTTTGTATTTATATAAGTTACTACATGTATTTATATAAGTTACTACATATTAATATTTATATAAGTTACATGTTTGTATTTATATAAGTTACTACATGTATTTATATAAGTTACTACATATTAGTATTTATATAAGCTACTATGTTAGTATTTACATAAGTTACTACATATTAGTATTTATATAAGCTACTATATGTTTGTATTTATATAAGTTACTACATGTATTTATATAAGTTACTACATATTAGTATTTATATAAGCTACTATATGTTAGTATTTATATAAGTTACTACATGTATTTATATAAGTTACTACATATTAGTATTTATATAAGCTACTATATGTTAGTATTTATATAAGTTACTACATGTATTTATATAAGTTACTACATATTAGTATTTATATAAGCTACTATATGTTAGTATTTATATAAGTTACTACATGTATTTATATAAGTTACTACATATTAGTATTTATATAAGCTACTATATGTTAGTATTTATATAAGTTACTAAATGTTAGAACAGCTAACAGTTAACTGGCTAACAAAGTTTCTCCTTATATGGAAAAATTAATAAATGCTGAAAAAAACTTTATACAGTCTATAATTTAAGGTACGGTTTTACTCCAAAATCCAGTGTTACTGATATCAGCTGCAGATCCATATGAGATGAAATCAGCTTCCCATCCATACCTGCCTATATGTAAGAATTAAAAGTAGCTACTTCATCTCACTGTTTCATGTAGTTACTGTATGTTACTAAGTTAAACACTGAATGGTATTTGTTTACTGGGTTATTCTGCTAATTAGTTATGTTGCTGTTCATTTGACATATTTCTGTTACTTTAAATTGACTATTTTATGTTACTATTTAAATAAGCTAGTTAGTATAAATTAGTTACTATATATTACAATTTTAACAAGCTTATATATTGTATATTTGATTTAGATACTAAATGTCACTATTTTAATTAGTTACTATTTGTCATAGGTATTTATAACAATCAACTACTTTATGTTTTATTGTTATTGTTGTTTGAAATAGTTACTTTACAATTTTACTTTATGATATTATTTAAATTAGCTACATTGTTACTATTTACACTAACTGTTGTTTGTTACTATTTGAATTAGCTACTTTGCTACTATTTAAGTTTGCTGCTATTTTAAATGAGCTACTTTAGATTATTTTATAAATATTAGTGTTGTTCATGCTATTAGCCCAGCTAAGCTCTTTAGCTGTATAAGCTAAACTGTAGCTATAGCTGTCAGTCCAGTTCAGTTCCCACTGTCTGGAGTTGTTAGGTTGTGTAATGACAGATCTGAGGTGGAAGTTCTTCATGTTCTAGTGGTCACAGTAAAGCTAGTGTAGGTTTATGTACTGGTGGAACGGTCCAGCAGGTTCCGCTTCAGTGGGGTCACCTGTCCGGAATACTGTCATGGCCGGAATTTGAACAGAAACATCTCCAGCGTGCCGTTTTCAGGTCCAGCAGAGCCTCTGTGTTACGCTCGAAAAGAAGTTTTTTGTATTTGAGGAACCAAGAAAAATAAAACTTGCTGAGTTTACAATTCAGGCCAAAATAAAAGAAACGAAACTTCACACACAGACAGACTCGTTTCCAGTTCCAGCCAGTGTTCGTCCCCCTGCAGCCGATACACAACCACCTTAATACACAACCACCTTAATACACAACCACACTAATACACAACCACCTTAATACACAATCACCTTAATACACAACCACCTTAATACACAATCACCTTAATACACAACCACCTTAATACACAACCACCCTAATACACAATCACCTTAATACACAACCACCCTAATACACAATCACCTTAATACACAACCACCTTAATACACAACCACCTTAATACACAACCACCCTAATACACAACCACCCTAATACACAACCACCTTAATACACAATCACCTTAATACACAACCACCTTAATACACAATCACCTTAATACACAATCACCTTAATACACAATCACCTTAATACACAACCACCTTAATACACAACCACCCTAATACACAATCACCTTAATACACAACCACCTTAATACACAACCACCTTAATACACAACCACCTTAATACACAATCACCTTAATACACAACCACCTTAATACACAACCACCTTAATACACAACCACCTTAATACACATGTGGGTGTTTCACTGCCCCCTAGTGTGTATGTTCAGTATTGTATGTGTATATGTGAGTGTTTCACTGCCCCTAGTGTGTATGTTCAGTATTGTATGTGTATATGTGAGTGTTTCACTGCCCCTAGTGTGTATGTTCAGTAGTGTGTGTGTATATGTGGGTGTTTTGCTGCGCCCTAGTGTGTATGTTCAGTAGTGTGTTTGTATATGTAGGTGTTTCACTGCCCCCTAGTGTGTATGTTCAGTATTGTATGTGTATATGTGGGTGTTTCACGGCCCCCTAGTGTGTATGTTCAGTAGTGTGTTTGTATATGTAGGTGTTTTGCTGCCCCCTAGTGTGTATGTTCAGTAGTGTGTGTGTATATGTGGGTGTTTCACTGCCCCTAGTGTGTATGTTCAGTAGTGTGTTTGTATATGTAGATGTTTTGCTGCCCCCTAGTGTGTATGTTCAGTAGTGTGTGTGTATATGTGGGTGTTTCACTGCCCCCTAGTGTGTATGTTCAGTAGTGTGTGTGTATATGTGGGTGTTTCACTGCCCCTAGTGTGTATGTTCAGTAGTGTGTGTGTATATGTGGGTTTTTTGCTGCCCCCTAGTGTGTATGTTCAGTAGTGTGTGTGTATATGTGGGTGTTTCACTTCCCCCTAGTCAAACCAGCATTTATATATATATTAATATTTAATGAATATATGGCCAGTAGGGGGCCCTGAAAGTTTTATAAACTAAACTAGACAGTCAGTTTATATATTGTGTATGATTATTAATGTTAATTGTGATTATATAAAAGCTTCATTGTAAATAATATAACTGGGTCTCTAAGCTGGACGTGACTCAGACTCAGAGTCTCTACTGGTTCAGAAGCGAGGCAGTCGGTTGAGAAATTCAGCTGAATCTTTATGAAGAGATTTCTCCTGGATTCTGATGGACCTTCTGAAGCGGTGGTTTAGGATAGATGTGGATGTGGAACTGTATTTTAAGGCCTGTGACGTCGTGCGGTCTGACCTTGTAGCAGGGCCTCCGTGGCTGAATGGCAGGAAGCTGTGTTCTTCAGTCGGGACGCTGAGGTGGACGGTGCACAATTGCTGTGACTTGCACTGCTACCTTATCAGGAAGGCTATTGTTAGACCGTTGTGGTGTCTAACCCTGAGAAATGACCTCAGATAGCCTCAGTACGGACTCTGAAGATCCTAATCGCCGTGGACTCCATCCAGAGAAGAGTCCGAGAGTTCGGGAGCAGAGAGATCTTTAAAGAAATAAACGTTTTCTCTTTTATCTGAGATGGACTCGTTTACCTGAGTCGTGTTTGGTGTCCAGGGTCGATCTATTTAGCTTTAGCACTGATGCTAATAAAGAGATTTATTATGTTCTCTCAGGCACATGTGGAGGTCCAGCTTTCTGAAGTAGCTCCTGTTGCGGCGTGTGTAGGTTTAGTGTCGTGATGTAAATGAAGACCGTATAACCAACACTAGCTTCAGAGACAATGATCTAAACTGCTGTAGACTGAATGGGTGGAGCTAAACTGCTGTAGACTGAATGGGTGGAGCTAAACTGGTGTAAACTGAATGGGTGGAGCTAAACTGCTGTAGACTGAATGGGTGGAACTAAACTGCTGTAGACTGAATGGGTGGAGCTAAACTGCTGTAGACTGAATGGGTGGAGCTAAACTGGTGTAGACTAAATGGATGGAACTAAACTGCTATAAACTTAATGGGTGGAGCTAATCTGCTGTAGACTGAATGGGTGGAGCTAAACTGCTGTACACTGAATGGGTGGAGCTAAACTGTTGTAGACTGAATAGATGGAGCTAAACTGCTGTAGGCTGAGTGGGAGAAGCCAAACTGTGGTAGACTGAGTGGGAGGAGCGAAACTGCTGTAGACTGAATGGGAGGAGCTAAACTGCTGTAGGCTGAGTGGGAGGAGCTAAACTGTGGTAGACTGAGTGGGAGGAGCTAAACTGTTGTAGGCTGAGTGGGAGGAGCTAAACGGCTGTAGGCTGAGTGGGAGGAGCTAAACTGCTGTAGACTGAATGAGTGGAGCTAAACTGCTGTAGACTGAATGAGTGGAGCTAATCTGCTGTAGACTGAATGAGTGGAGCTAATCTGCTGTAGACTGAATGAGTGGAGCTAATCTGCTGTAGGCTGAGTGGGAGGAGCTAAACTGCTGTAGGTTGAATGGGTGGAGCTAAACTGTTGTAGACTGAATGGGAGGAGCTACATGGCTGTAGGCTGAGTGGGAGGAGCTAAACTGCTGTAGGTTGAGTGGGAGGAGCTGAACTGCTGTAGACTGAGTGGGATGAGCTAAACTGCTGTAGACTGAGTGGGAGGAGCTAAACTGCTGTAGACTGAGTGGGAGGAGCTAAACTGTTGTAGGCTGAATGAGTGGAGCTAAACTGTTGTAGGCTGAGTGGGAGGAGCTAAACTGCTGTAGGCTGAGTGGGAGGAGCTAAACGGCTGTAGGCTGAGTGGGAGGAGCTAAACTGCTGTAGGTTGAGTGGGAGGAGCTGAACTGCTGTAGACTGAGTGGGAGGAGCTAAACTCCACTCTTATTAGGTGGTGTTTCTCTGGTTTGACTCTGATGTTCAGTACTGGTCGAGCGACTCGGTGCAGTATGATGTTTTAAGTTTGTCAGTCAGGAATAAAGCGGTGCTGACGCGGAGGGTTTTGTTTTTGTTGTTGTTTAAAGTAATTTATTGCACTGATGTCGGGAGATGTTTGCTTTTTGCCTGGACTCGCCCGGGTTGTTAGCTTTGTGCTATTTGGAGGTGCGGGGGAGAGAGCTGCCGGTCCTGGTTACTCAGTGTGGGAATGGGAAGAGAACCAGAGCCTATATATCATCACTGTCCAAAGAAAAGCATATATATATATATAAATATAAATATAAATATGTTGTTTTTCATTTTTCTACATCATTTGAACTCAACAGTTGCCTTTTATATTGTCTGAAAGTTTTATGATGAAAGGACCAATAGAAATGCTCCGAAATAGCTTGGAAAAAATAGCTTGGTTCCATTGACTTCCATTGAAAATGAAGACAGTTTTTGGTCTCTCCTGTAAAGTTACTATTCTGGAGATACTTCTTTGGACAGTGATGATATACTAAACTGTATATAAACTACCACTCAAAAGTTTAGGATCACTTTAGAATTTCATTTCATGCAATTCACAAACAATATTGTTCATTTCACAATTAATGTAAGTGTATCAGATGATTTTTAAAGAATAAAAATGTTTGTATTAAAGTCTATTTTTGTATAAAGGCTTATTTTACATATAGTCCTATTATCAGTAATTCTCAGTCCTCTGTCTAAATCTCCTGGTACGACCACCAATCCAAGTTAAGGATGTTATTGGACTAATTGGTTGTTAGGACACTCTTGATCAATTGTGATCACAGCTGAAAAACATTCTACTAATAAGTGAGTATAAAAGGGAACAACATTCTAGGTTAGTTTAGTATCTGAAGATCAGCAGTTGATGTCTTGCTGACCGACTCACAATGACCAGAAAGAAACAACTTTCTTTAGAGACCCGTCAGTCCATTGTTGTGTTAAGAAGAAGATACTCCATTAAAACAAGAACATTTCACTGAGATCCCAAACTTTTGAGCGGTAGTGTATATATATATATATATAAATATATATATATATATATGTGGATATTGTGACATAACACTGGAGACGGTGAGGTGTTTTGGGAGTGTACTGCATTCTATGACTTCTGGCCAAAGGCTGCTGCTGTGACTTGCCTCAGTGGTTTCAGAACAGCAGCAGCGCTCGTTACAGTTCAGTTCAGTTCAGGAGTTTTGCTGTTCGCCGAGTTTGTGCCGACACATCAACTTTCTGCTGACTCCTTAAACTCTTCATCTTCAGCAGCGAGCGTTCAGTTTCAAATAAATCATAAAGCGCTGCAGCAGCAACTTTCTTCTGTTACAGTTGTGATTTGAAGCGTACGGCTTTGTTCTCTTTCTGACAAGCAGCTCGTTCAGCCTCACAGGTGTCTGATATTTCCTGATTATCAGTGAATGATTAGTGTACGTTAGTTCAGAGCTCCGCTATTCAGGCTTTGATATTTTGATATGTGCTTCCACTCACTGGCCACTTTATTAGAAACACCTACCTTGTACTTCCATTAACTGGCCACTTTATTAGAAACACCAACATTGTGCTTACATTAACTGGCCACTTTACTAGAAACACCTACCTTGTGCTTCCACTCACTGGCCACTTTATTAGAAACACTAACCTTGTGCTTCCACTCATTGGCCACTTTATTAGAAACACCTACCTTGTGCTTCCACTAGCTGGCCACTTTACTAGAAACACCTACCTTGTGCTTCCACTCAATGGCCACTTTATTAGAAACACCTACCTTGTACTTTCATTAACTGGCCACTTTATTAGAAACACCAACATTGTGCTTACATTAACTGGCCATTTTATTAGAAACACCAACATTGTGCTTCCATTAACTGACCACTTTACTAGAAACACCTACCTTGTGCTTCCACTCACTGGCCACTTTATTAGAAACACCTACCTTGTACTTTCATTAACTGGCCATTTTATTAGAAACACCAACATTGTGCTTCCATTAACTGACCACTTTACTAGAAACACCTACCTTGTGCTTCCACTCACTGGCCACTTTATTAGAAACACCTACCTTGTACTTTCATTAACTGGCCACTTTATTAGAAACACCAACATTGTGCTTACATTAACTGACCACTTTACTAGAAACACCTACCTTGTGCTTCCACTCACTGGCCACTTTATTAGAAACACCTACCTTGTACTTTCATTAACTGGCCACTTTATTAGAAACACCAACATTGTGCTTACATTAACTGACCACTTTACTAGAAACACCTACCTTGTGCTTCCACTCACTGGCCACTTTATTAGAAACACTAACCTTGTGCTTACACTCATTGGCCACTTTATTAGAAACACCTACCTTGTGCTTCCACTAGCTGGCCACTTTATTAGAAACACTAACCTTGTGCTTCCACTCAATGGCCACTTTATTGGAAACACCTACCTTGTGCTTCCACTCACTGGCCACTTTATTAGAAACACCTACCTTGTGCTTCCACTAGCTGGCCACTTTATTAGAAACACCTACCTTGTGCTTCCACTAACTGGCCACTTTATTAGAAACACCTACCTTGTGTTTACACTAACTGTCCACTTTATTAGAAACACCTACCTTGTGCTTCCACTCAATGGCCACTTTATTAGAAACACCTACCTTGTGCTTCCACTAACTGGACACTTTATTAGAAACACCTACCTTGTGTTTACACTAACTGTCCACTTTATTAGAAACACCTACCTTGTGCTTCCACTCAATGGCCACTTTATTAGAAACACCTACCTTGTGTTTCCACTAACTGGCCACTTTATTAGAAACACCACCTTGTGCTTACACTCACTGGCCACTTTATTAGACACACCTACCTTGTGCTTCGACTAACTGGCCACTTTATTAGAAACACTAACATTGTGCTTCCACTCATTGGCCACTTTATTAGAAACACTAACCTTGTGCTTCCACTCATTGGCCACTTTATTAGAAACACCTACCTTGTGCTTCCACTAACTGGCCACTTTATTAGAAACACTAACCTTGTGCTTCCACTCATTGGCCACTTTGTTAGAAACACCTACCTTGTGCTTCCACTCACTGGCCACTTTACTAGAAACACCTACCTTATAGCTTCACTATGCTGTTGTACACTTACAGACAGTAGTCTCTTTAGTTTCTGCACACTGTGGTCCTCCTCCACACCTGCTCAGTTTCTGATCACAGGTTGTATTATGTGTGTATGTGATCTGGACTGTGAGGTTCTGATATAATCAGTAATTTAATCTAACCTCCTCAGAAGCCTAAATAAGGGCATCATCATCATCACCGCCGCCGCTGTTGTGTAAATATTATCTGTCTTCACGTCATTTCAGCAACTTTCTTTTCTAATGGACGCATGAAAGACACGCTGCAGTCCAGAGGTCATCTGATCAGCAGTGTAGGCCTCAGACCAGCGCAGTGATGGGCTGGCTGATCCTAAAGCCCCATAATGAGCGTGTGTGTAAGACTGGGTGAAGCCGGGTTCATCTGACAGGTCCCTCTCCAGCCGCAGATCAAAGAGAACTTAATCCAGAGTTAGTGTGGATCAGAAGCAGGTCACAGATGTCTTCTCACAGTTCTTCACGGAGGTTCTCCTGGAATGCTTCATGACGTAACCCAGCATAATGCTGTCTACAGACGTCTGTGCTGATCAGAGCAGTTTCATGGTGTTAGCTGAGTAGCAGGTCGGCCAGGACAGTCTGGACCACTGTGAGGAGAGCCTCAGCGCTTCGGGACGCGTGAACCAACGAACTGACTGAGCGACATTACGTTGTAGCTGTAGTGTTGGAGATGTAACATTAACGTTAGATAAAGGTTTACTAGCAAAATGGACTGATTCAGTGATGCTGTAGTTACATAATTACATAAAACATGTTTTAATTTTCATTTAATTCACTTATTCAGCGTGTAGCTAACACAGTTCCCTGCAAACACAGTTACGTTGTGAAAACGTTGTGACCACGTTGTGACAACCTATTGTTTTAGTGCCCACAACCTTGTCAGAAGGCTGAACTGTAATTCCTCAGAATGTTATGACAACATTGCAAGAAGACGTTGTCACAACTTTCTAAAAAAAATATTTTTATTTCAATGTTGTCAGTATGATGTTACAACCTCCTAGAATCCTTCATACGTTCTATTATATCTACATGGAGCTCCATGGAATTTTATTAATGCCTAGTTCACACTATACGACTCTGGCCTGATGTCCTAGTAGACCACTGTTTTCAAATCGGCGATCGCAGACTCCTCGCAGACTCCTCGCAGACTCCTCGCAGACTCCTCGCAGACGCCTGGCAAACGTCTAGCGTGTTTAATATCTAGGCCAGTCAACAGTCAACAGCAGAGTCTAGCTACAGCTAGCTAAACTCGCGAGAGTGTAGTTCTCGTGTGATCTTATGTTTTTGGACAGCAGCCAGATGAGTGGGCGTTTCAAAAGCTGCCAATAAGTAGTCATAATACCATATGACTACGTTACTTAATAGTGACGTTGTAACAACATTGTGACAACGTTGTGTGTTTGCTGGGTTTATGTAGGTCTGATTATAGAGGATCTTCCAACATTCCCAGGTCCGTAAGCTCCACACTCTTCTAGATCCATGTACATAGCCTGACACTCAAGACACTCCTTGACTGAACTGCAGGTGATACAGTGATTATAATCTTACACCAATTAAAAACCACTAAGTTCAGTACTGCTGTTCTCTAATGTTAGCCTAACTAGCTAATCGAGCTAACGTTAGCACCACTGCTAAAAGATAACCTGGTTCTTTGTGGATCTTCTTCATAAACTATGAGGGTTTTATAGGGAGTTTCTCGTTATGAAGACACATCTTCATGTTTCGGTTGTTAAGCTTGTCGCTAAAACAAGGGCTCCCTTACAGAAAATAAGTATACTTAAAATACATTTTATTGAATAAACTTGAGTAAAGTTAAAGTATATTTTCTACGTATACCTTATGTAGTTACTATACTAATATCATTGTACTACTAGTACACTTGTATATGTACTATTTTATACTTCTTGGGACTAAATTGGCACTTTTTAGTTTATGAAAGTATACTTTTATGTACTTTTTAAGTGTAAGGCTAGTAAACTTCAAGTACACAACTACTTTACATCTTTTGTGCTGCATCTACACTAAAAGTAAACTATGGGTTTAATGTTAGTTTACTAGTTTGTTAATTCATCTTCAGAAGTATACGTGTAAGTTTTCTTTAAGTGAACTTATCATAATACTTTAAAGTATATGACTAGGTTTAAGTGTATTTTCTACTTAAAATAGAACTTTAACAACATTTATTTACTCACTAGTGGACACACACAAAATTAACAAGACATTTTCAGATTAAGAAACATATTTGTATCTTTAAAAATCTTTATAAATCAAATTTCCAAACAAGTATTGTACTGGATGTGTTTTTGTGCAGGACAATAATACTTACTTCTACTTTTCTTAAGTATATCTCAACCAAAGATTAAGTACAAGTAAAGGCTGAATATACTAGACTGTTCTATATACTTCTCAGTATAACACAAGTATACTTAAGTATAACTGTGTTTAGTATATCACTGAGAAGTACATAAAAAGTAAACTGAAAGTATACTCACTTATTTTTAGTTTAAAAGAAGTAACTAATGATACACTTGAATAAACTTCTTCTTTGTTAGGGCTGACAAAGATAACTACCTAGCTAAGGCGTTAGTTAGCTTAGCTGGGCTGAACATAAAAACAACAACAACCTGAACATGAAGATGTGGCTTCATAACAAAGAAACTCCCTAAAAAACCCAATAGTTCATCAAGTAGATCCAGAAAGAAGCAGGTTATCTTTTAGCAGTGGAGCTAACGTTAGCTAGATTAGCTATTTAGGCTAAGAGCTAATCCAGTGGTACTGAACTGGTTTCTTCACTGGTGTAAGAATCATAATCACTGTATCACCTGCAGCCGGTTCCTCTTCTCTCTCTCAGCACCAGGAAAGTTCTAGAATCAAAACTGAGGAGATTTCAGAAACACAGAACTGCAGCTGCTCAACAGACAGAACCTCAGAACCGGCTCAGTAGAACGTACAGAGATGGAGGGATGGTAGAACATCAGACTGGGTGGATTTAGCCGTCGTAGATGAATCACTGACTGGAACTCCAACATCGGCTGAAAGACTCTGAAACCCTGAGCAGCACAGCGAGTTTGATGTATTCAGTAGTTCAGAACATGAACTGAGTTTCTCAGTGAGAAGCTCTGTATACTTTATTACTCTGTTCTTTAATAATCAGGACCCCCACAGGACCCCCACAGGACCCCCACAGAGCAGATACTATAAGGGAGGTGGGCCATTCTCAGCACTGCAGTGACACTGGCGTGGTGGTTGTGTGTTAGTGTGTGTTGTGCTGGTGTGAGTGGATCAGACACAGCAGTGCTGCTGCTGGAGGGTTTAAACACTGTGTCCACTCACTGTCCACTCTATGAGACACTCCTACTACTTGTGGTCCACCTTGTAGATGTAAAGTCAGAGACAGTAGCTCATCTGCTGCTGCACAGTTTGTGTTCCTCTAGTCCTTCATCAGTGGACACAGGACGCCGCCCACAGGACACTGCTGTCTGTAGTCCAGGAGGTGTTCCCTAAATATTAAAATTTTGATTATGTTTTCTCCATGTGTGTGTGTATGTGTGTGTGTATGTGTGTGTGTGTTTGTGTGTGTGTGTGTGTGTGTGTATCAGGGTGATTTTGCCTGGAGGAGTGTGTGCGGTCGCTGTTTCCGGCTGAAGCCTGCTCCTCTGCAGAGCCTGTCAGAGCTGGAGAGAGTCCGTCTGCAGGAAGTGGCCTTCATCCGCCTGCTGCAGGACTACAAACTGAGCTGCCACATCACCATCCCTAAAGGTTATTATCGATTATTGATCATTAAAGGGCCCATAGCTACGTTTTTCTTGTATTTTGTTGTTGGTTATAACATTTGATTGGGCCTTAATGTGCCAAAACCAGTTATAATACATTTACACAATCCTTTCTAACCTGTCTTTATCCTTTACAGCCAATCAGGCCTTGCGTTTAAGACCAATATATGTAAAATAGCTCTGTTCTGATTGGCTGCTTTATTCACAAACAAGCCAGGCTGAAACTTACCTTATAACTTGAACATGAGTGGGCGGAGATAAACCTCTTTAGACTGACTGGGCAGAAATATGTACATATCTTGCATTTTTGTGACATCACAGCTAGTTTTGGTATATCCAGGTATGGACTGGGGAGTGAAGGGTATGTAGAATTTCACTGGCAACCCGGTGACTAAGCCTGTAGATCTGCACACATACAGCAAGTGACGCCATGCCAACCAAACAACAGTCCCATTGTCTCCATATAGACAGCAGTGAATCATCAGTTAATCAACTAGATGCTAATTTCCCATCAGACTCATCAGAGATGGGTTTACACTGAGCCACCTTTGTGTTCATTAATAATAATCCAATAATCCAACCCAACTGACACCGTCAGGTTTAAACCTGTTTAACTTCAACTAAATAGCTCGTCATGTATCACTAACGAGTCGACTGGTCATAAACGAGAGTTAAGCTTAGTCAGAGCCTTAGTCAGAAGAACTTGGAGATAAACATGGATCCACTGACGTATGTGCCTTCCTGGGAATGGACCCCTCGCTTCTATATCTTGGTGGGCAGTTAACGTTACAGTATTCCCCAACTGTTTAAACACATTTCTAAAAACACAGCACTCAAAACTGTGTTCCCTCTTCTCAAAACTGATTCCTTCCACCAAAACAACACACCCAGCTATTTCTATGCTGCTCTCTTACAGAGCATCAAATAAACACTGACAAGATAAACTCAAAGCACTGGTATCAGAAGTATTTGTGTATGTTTTTAACTTCATGAGGCCACTGTACGAATTTTAAATGCATACAAGTCCATAGAAATAACTTGGCTTTATGTACTTTACATTTATTATGTAATATAGCATTTACAGTACTACGTGTATATGCAACACAAATGTAATCCATTGTTACTGAATGTATTTGTATGTATTTGTGTGTATCTTTATATATGTGTATGTTTTTGTATGTATTTGTGTGTATCTTTATATATGTGTATGTATTTGTGTGTATTTGTTGTAACTGTAATATACACCTATGTAAGTACAATGAGAAACATGATGAGAAAAATCAGTTCATAGGGTTCCTAACCCTAGATACCAAATGAGGAGTGTTATAAGGACCAAGTTGTGCATGGTGATGACCCTACGGTGACCAATGACAGCACACATAGTGATGTTTCCACCACGCTGCCCAGAGACATTGACAATGGCACGGTTTCTCCCCCGCCGCCTGATCTTGTACAGGTTGAAACCTGCCTTGTCAATTAATATATATTCATAAGGAACAGCACTGGCATCCAGTTTAAGCACTTTGTGCTCTGATGTCCCTCAGTGTGATGGGATTGTTTTCTAAAACCATGTTTACTGTGGTGGTCTCTTGTTCAGTTGTGAATTTCTGGCGTCTGCCACCTTATATACCCACTTAATCAGATACATTTTACTAGATTGCTACATACATGTTGCTCTATAGTATATACCATGATCACTGTAGACCTAATCAATGGTTACATGTTCTCTTCTCTAAAAGCCCGGATAACCGAGGCTACTGTACAGTCATGGTTAGGCCATGATTGATTACATGGTCCACTAAGGTTGCAAGTTTAGGATCACTTTAGAATTTCATTTCATGCAACTTTCATGTAATTCATGCAATTTTCATGCAATGCACAAACAATATTGTCCTTTTCACAATTAATGTAAGTGTATCAGATGATTTTAAAGAATAAACATTCTTCGTAATAGGTTTGCACAGGTGCAACTTGTGTGAGACTGTTTGGTAATTAGAGTTTAGTATCTGAAGGTCTTAGGGGACCAAAGTGTGAGCAAAGCTGTGATGTAGAATGATATTTGAGTGAGGACGTATGGAACTGTGCTTAGAGTTCAGCAGTCTGGAGTCACAATGTTGACACATGAGCTTCAGGTTTTTGGATTTGTGTGCATAGTTCCACAATTTGTCTGTATACAATGTGGAAAAACTAATTTAGAATACGAGCTCTGTGCTAGTTGTGGTGTTCAGGGCGCTCAATGAAGTCCTGAGTGGGAAGAATTAGACCTGCTGGACGTGTTCATGGAACAGACTCCCAAACATCCAACTCGCAACATAACATAAAGTCACTGGAAGCAAGTTTCCTTTGATCCAGTTACATCAACCATTTGAAATGATGTCATATAAAGTGATCACATGACACATTCCAGTGTTCTAGTTAGCTATTTCATGCAAAAAGAAGTTGAAGTGCTTGCAACTAATGCGGCTGATATGAGTTTCAAGCGACTAAATTTGCATCACAGCTTCACCACGAACAGCCAGCGTGACTCCAAACCCTGACAGAGGAGCAGGACCGGGTTTGGCAGCGTGTCCTGCAGTCTGACTGAGGAGCGCAGGCTCAGTATGTGTCTGCACACGTTTCCAGCATGAACATCATGTTCCATCAGCTACGACTCCTCTCTGAGCAACAGTCACGTTCTCAACAGGCAACCGTCTCAGCAGGGTGTGCGGGTTCTGTTATGTAAGGGGGGCAGTAATGAGGGGAACCTTATTAAATTAGAGTTTGTAAACATTCTTACCATTTTACCCCTGCGCTGTTCTCGGCTCATCGTGGATGAATCGGATGTGAAATGATGTGTAATTGTTTTTTTCAGATGGCCAGAAAAGAAAGAAGCCACTGAGGAGGAAACTGGACTATTTGGGAAAAGAAAAAAAGGATAAAGGTATTTAGTACTTATTAAATATTCTAATCTGATCTATAACTATATCACTAACACACACAGCAGGTACTGCGTCTGATTATACGAGTGCTGCTGGTTATATTTGGAAATATTTGCTGAGAGTTTTGATGTGAGATGGTTCAGATGGTGTTTACAGTGGTGGTGATGATGTTTACAGTGGTGGTGGTGATGATGTTTACAGTGGTGGTGATGGTGTTTACAGTGGTGGTGATGATGTTTACAGTGGTGGTGATGACGTTTACAGTGGTGGTGGTGTTTACAGTGGTGGTGATGATGTTTACAGTGGTGGTGGTGGTGGTGATGGTGTTTACAGTGGTGATAATAATGTTTACAGTGGTGGTGATGGTGTTTACAGTGGTGGTGGTGGTGATGGTGTTTACAGTGGTGGTGGTGGTGATGGTGTTTACAGTGGTGGTGATGATGTTTACAGTGGTGGTGGTGATGATGTTTACAGTGGTGGTGATGGTGTTTACAGTGGTGGTGATGATGTTTACAGTGGTGGTGATGACGTTTACAGTGGTGGTGGTGTTTACAGTGGTGGTGATGATGTTTACAGTGGTGGTGGTGGTGGTGATGGTGTTTACAGTGGTGGTGATGGTGTTTACAGTGGTGATAATAATGTTTACACTGGTGGTGATGGTGTTTACAGTGGTGGTGGTGGTGATGGTGTTTACAGTGGTGGTGATGACGTTTACAGTGGTGGTGATGACGTTTACAGTGGTGGTGGTGTTTACAGTGGTGGTGATGATGTTTACAGTAGTGGTGGTGGTGGTGGTGGTGTTTACAGTGGTGGTGGTGATGGTGTTTACAGTGGTGGTGATGGTGTGTACAGTGGTGGTGGTGGTGGTGTTTACAGTGGTGGTGATGGTGGTGGTGATGGTGTTTACAGTGGTGGTGATGGTGTTTATGGTGGTGATGGTGTTTACAGTGGTGGTGATGATGGTGTTTACAGTGGTGGTGATGGTGTTTACAGTGGTGGTGATGGTGTTTATGGTGGTGATGGTGTTTACAGTGGTGGTGATGATGGTGTTTACAGTGGTGGTGATGGTGTTTACAGTGGTGGTGATGGTGTTTACAGTGGTGGTGATGGTGTTTACAGTGGTGGTGATGGTGTTTATGGTGGTGATGGTGTTTACAGTGGTGGTGATGATGGTGTTTACAGTGGTGGTGATGGTGTTTACAGTGGTGGTGATGGGGTTTACAGTGGTGATGGTGTTTACAGTGGTGGTGATGGTGTTTACAGTGGTGGTGATGGTGTTTACAGTGGTGGTGATGGTGTTTACAGTGGTGATGGTGTTTACAGTGGTGGTGATGGTGTTTACAGTGGTGATGATGGTGTTTACAGTGGTGGTGATGGTGTTTACAGTGGTGGTGATGGTGTTTACAATGGTGGTGATGGTAATCAGGGGTCTCCATGTCTACAACACTAATCTACACATTGTATTTACTATGAAACCCACCAGTGAAGCTACACGTGTCTTCTGAGTTTATCTGGATGTTGATGGTAAAATGTGGAAGATCTGAAAATACTAGGTTTTCTTTGGGGACTATTTGAACCTCACAGCGTCCTGCATGTATCCCTCCACCATGAATGGAGTTTAAGACTGAGATCTTCTCTAAACTATCATAAACAGCGTCTCAGAATCAGACAGTGTATTTATAACATCTACTGTAAGAACTTTCTGTGAGGAGCTTTTAGAGGAGGACGTCTGGTTCCATTCACCTCCACTGTGAACAGATCTGACTGTATCTAGAACAGAGCGTTTCACACAGAACCTCTGTGTGTTTAACTGTTTAGTTGTGCTTTAAGATTGCTTGTAACTGTTGAGGTCTTGAAGTCAATGCAGAACTTCACAGGAAGCCACAGTAAACTGATCAAAGAGCTCCGACTTTCTTTTCCTGCTGAGCACACGGGCTGCTCGCCCTCTTTTTCAGCCACGTCTCGTGGAAATATTGACCCGCATCGACTGACCACCTGTGTGTTCTGTAAACAGCAGATCCTTCTGAAACCTGAAATATGTCGAATTAAGAACTGCAATGTGACACTTTTTCCGTTTTACTGTAGCTGCAGGAATGCGGGTGAAGTGTTTGTGTTCCTTAGGATTTGATAGAACACGTACACACTGCTGCTAAAGAGGGTGAGACCGGTTCCCTCTTACACACAGGTCAGCCTTCATAGATGACGGTAACTTTGGAAATTCACTGAAAGCACATATAGTTTTAATCAGAATCAGACTTTACTTAACCTGATCCCATCTGTGAAACATGGTGGTGGGAGAATCAGATTTAAGCCTGCTTTGCTGCAGGACGGCTCACCATCACTGATGGAGCATTGAATTCTAAATCATAGCAGTGAATTCTGAATTACACATGAATTCTGAAGGAAAATATTGTGAGGTCTGTCTGTGAACTGGGTCCCAGGAGAACGTGGGTCGGGCAGCACCGAGAGAGAGAGAGCGGCCAGTCTTTGTTCTGCAATGAACTGACTATAAAAGTCAGTGCTGTTGTAGAATCATCTGTAAGGTGCCACTGAGGAGTGACAATATCCGTGTTAATGCATCCATCCATTCATCCATCCATCTATTATCTTCTACTTTATCCCCCTAGTCAGGGTGACAGGGGGCGCTGGAGTGAAGGCAGGGGTACACCATGGACAGGTCACCAGTCCATCACACGGCCAACACTTACACCTACGGTCAGTTTAGAGTGAGGATCCTAACATGCATGTGTTTGGACTGTGGGAGGAAACCGGAGAACCTGGAGGAACCCACTCAAACACGGGGAGAACATACACACTCCACACAGAACCACCCGGACCGGGAATCCCACCCAGATCATCTTACTGTGAGGAGACAGTGCTTCCTACTTTTATAATTTATAGAATTTTGTTAAACCTGCTCTCTCTCTCTCTCTCTCTCTCTCTCTCTCTCTCTCTCTTTCTCTCTCTCTCTCTCTCTCTCTCTCTCAGAGTACGTCCCGCAGGCGTTCGGCGTGCCGCTGCAGCAGGTTATCGCTAACGATCGCTGTCTGAAGCTGCGGCAGGACACGCGGGAGGACCAGCGCGATTCGACGGCCAACCTGGCCTCATTCCTCCTGCACCTGACCGGACAGAGAGCCAATCACAGACACTTCTACAGCAGCAACTCCTCCCTCAGCTCCGCCTCTGAGACGAACAATGAACCCATGTCCCCCGTCAGCCCAGAGGCTACATCCCGCACGCGCAGACGGGTCAGAACCGCCTCTTATTTTCTAACAATAAAATATTCAAATCAATAATAATATGAAATGAACATGTTTCTGCTGGTGGGCTCAGTTCCAGACCCAGACTCCAAGATGGGGAGATGTTTCTTGGTCCTTTAAAAAGTTGGTCCTGACCGTCTTTCCGCCTGCAGGGTGGCATGTCTGTGGACAGCATCGCTGACCTGGATGATGGTCAGTCTCGCCTGCTGGAGGCGCTGCAGCTGTCTCTGCCAGCGCAGTCACTCGATAAGAAAGAGAAGAAGGGAGATAAGAAGCTGAGCCTCAACCCCATCTACAGACAGGTTCCACGCGTGCTGGACCTCTGCTGCCAACATCTGGAGAAATACGGTACTTGTCCTATTAATCCTGCTGGGATGAGGACATTAGTCTGGGTCTGGATTTGACCTGGGAGAACAAAGTCAAGTGTAGTTATGGACCAGGAACCTGAGGAGAACGTTTGGGTTTGGTCAAGTAGTGATTTCTGTGCTCTGTCTGCTTCAGGTCTGCACACTCTCGGGATTTTTCGAGTTGGAAGCTCCAAGAAGAGGGTCCGACAGGTGAGAGGAGTAACCCTTACTGTCAGGAATCGTTTCTTCTGTGAAATTAAGTATAACAGAATTGATGTGTTTGTGTGCAGCTGCGTGAGGAGTTTGATCAGGGTGTGGATGTGACTCTGGGGCAAAACCACAGTGTCCATGATGTAGCTGCCCTGCTCAAAGAGTTCCTCAGGGATATGCCTGACCCTCTGCTGACCAGAGAGCTCTACACAGCCTTTATCAACTGTGCATGTGAGAGCAAAAACACAATTCCATCCTAACCTACAACCTGACTGTAGCTCAACACAATTCCATCCTAACCTACAACCTGACTGTAGCTCAACACAATTCCATCCTAACCTACAACCTGACTGTAGCTCAACACAATTTCATTCCTATTCATCTGTAATCTGACAGTCACAGCTGGTGTCCAGTGTTAGAGAGTAAATCTGCTCCAGTATTGTAGGAAGCTGCAGGTCTACTTCTTCTTCTCAGGAGACCATAAATCTGACTTTAACCGTCACTGTGCGTGTGTTTCCAGCTCTGAATGTCTCGGAGCAGAATTCTGTCCTGCAGCTGCTCATCTGTCTGCTTCCTGCCTGCAACAGTGACACTCTGCAGCGCCTTCTCCACTTCCTGTCCACCGTAGCCAATCATGCAGAGGATACCATCAACAGCCAGGGGGAGCAGGTGAGTCACACTGAGAGATAAAAGGATGAAGCAGTAGGTGTTTAGATGGGTTGTGTAGTGGTCAACATGATGGTGTAGTGGTCAGTACGGTGGTGTAGTGGTTAGTATGGTGATGTAGTGGTGAGTATGGTGGTGTAGTGGTTAGTATAGTGGTGTAGTGGTTAATACGGTGGTGTAGTGGTTAGTATGGTAGTGTAGTGGTTAGTATGGTGGTGTAGTGGTCAGTATGGTGGTGTAGTGGTTAGTATGGTGGTGTAGTGGTTAGTATGGTGGTGTAGTGGTTAGTATGGTGGTGTAGTGGTTAGTACGGTGGTGTAGTGGTTAGTACAGTGGTGTAGTGGTTAGTATGGTAGTGTAGTGGTTAGTATGGTGGTGTAGTGGTGAGTACGGTGGTGTAGTGGTCAGTATGGTGGTGTAGTGGTTAATATGGTGGTGTAGTGGTTAGTATGGTGGTGTAGTGGTCAGTACGGTGGTGTAGTGGTTAGTATGGTGGTGTAGTGGTTAGTATGGTGGTGTAGTGGTTAGTATGGTGGTGTAGTGGTCAGTATGGTGGTGTAGTGGTTAGTATGGTGGTGTAGTGGTTAGTATGGTGGTGTAGTGGTCAGTATGGTGGTGTAGTGGTTAGTATGGTGGTGTAGTGGTCAGTATGGTGGTGTAGTGGTTAGTATGGTGGTGTAGTGGTTAGTATGGTGGTGTAGTGGTCAGTACGGTGGTGTAGTGGTTAGTATGGTGGTGTAGTGGTTAGTATGGTGGTGTAGTGGTCAGTATGGTGGTGTAGTGGTTAGTATGGTGGTGTAGTGGTTAGTATGGTGGTGTAGTGGTCAGTATGGTGGTGTAGTGGTTAGTATGGTGGTGTAGTGGTTAGTATGGTGGTGTAGTGGTTAGTATGGTGGTGTAGTGGTTAGTATGGTGGTGTAATGGTCAGTATGGTGGTGTAGTGGTTAGTACGGTGGTGTAGTGGTTAGTACGGTGGTGTAGTGGTTAGTATGGTGGTGTAGTGGTTAGTATGGTGGTGTAGTGGTTAGTATGGTGGTGTAGTGGTCAGTATGGTGGTGTAGTGGTCAGTATGGTGGTGTAGTGGTCAGTATGGTGGTGTAGTGGTTAGTATGGTGGTGTAGTGGTTAGTATGGTGGTGTAGTGGTTAGTATGGTGGTGTAGTGGTCAGTATGGTGGTGTAGTGGTCAGCACTGTCACCTCACAGCAAGACGATCTGGGTTGGATTCCCTGGATGGAACTCACTAGTGATCGTCTAGCTCTTACTGGACCTCCTAAACAATAACAATAAGGATTCAGGAGTGAAGAACAACTAGAGATCTTTATCACTCTCACTGTGGATGAATCTGAATCATCACAAGTGCCTCAGCTGAGTCAAATAAATCTTGCTTCTGCAGTGAAGGAGGAGTTGTTTTCATTAGACGGTGAGCTCACAGTGCTGTCTTAAGGTATTTCAGCCAAATCTAGATCGTTTTCAGCCTCATTAAAGAGCTGTTAGTCAAAATGTCACAATGAAAAGTAATGAACTGCTTTAGTCCTGCTGAAGGCTGGCAGACTGGCTCCGGCAGTTCAGGCCAACACAGACATGTTGAGGTTCAGGGGGGAGCAGTTACACATAATAACCACAAAACTAACAACACACTATTAAACTACAGTCGTGTTTTCATGGACCCACAGCTTCTCCTTCCATTTACAATACCTACATTTAGAGTTATACACTCAACCTAATGAGAAACTGTAACTCAATTTATATACAATACCTGCATTTAGAGTTATACATTCAACCAAATGAGAAACTGTAACTCAGTTTATATACAATACCTACATTTAGAGTTATACACTCAACCTAATGAGAAACTGTAACTCAATTTATATACAATACCTGCATTTAGAGTTATACATTACACCTAATGAGAAACTGTAACTCAGTTTATATACAATACCTACATTTAGAGTTATACATTCAACCTAATGAGAAACTGTAACTCAGTTTATATACAGTACCTACATTTAGAGTTATACATTCAACCTAATGAGAAACTGTAACTCAGTTTATATACAATACCTACATTTAGAGTTATACACTCAACCTAATGAGAAACTGTAACTCAGTTTATATACAATACCTACATTTAGAGTTATACACTCAACCTAATGAGAAACTGTAACTCAGTTTATATACAGTACCTACATTTAGAGTTATACATTCAACCTAATGAGAAACTGTAACTCAGTTTATATACAATACCTACATTTAGAGTTATACATTCAACCTAATGAGAAACTGTAACTCAGTTTATATACAGTACCTACATTTAGAGTTATACACTCAACCTAATGAGAAACTGTAACTCAGTTTATATACAATACCTACATTTAGAGTTATACACTCAACCTAATGAGAAACTGTAACTCAGTTTATATACAATACCTACATTTAGAGTTATACACTCAACCTAATGAGAAACTGTAACTCAGTTTATATACAATACCTACATTTAGAGTTATATATTCAACCTAATGAGAAACTGTAACTCAGTTTATATACAATACCTACATTTAGAGTTATACATTCAACCTAATGAGAAACTGTAACTCAGTTTATATACAATACCTACATTTAGAGTTATACATTCAACCTAATGAGAAACTGTATCTCAGTTTATATACAATACCTACATTTAGAGTTATACACTCAACCTAATGAGAAACTGTAACTCAGTTTATATACAATACCTACATTTAGAGTTATACACTCAACCTAATGAGAAACTGTAACTCAGTTTATATACAATACCTACATTTAGAGTTATACACTCAACCTAATGAGAAACTGTAACTCAGTTTATATACAATACCTACATTTAGAGTTATACATTCAACCTAATGAGAAACTGTAACTCAGTTTATATACAATATCTACATTTAGAGTTATACATTCAACCTAATGATAAACTGTAGCTCAGTTTATATACAATACCTACATTTAGAGTTATACATTCAACCTAATGAGAAACTGTAACTCAGTTTATATATAATATCTACATTTAAAGTTATACATTCAACCTAATGAGAAACTGTAACTCAGTTTATATACAATACCTACATTTAAAGTTATACATTCAACCTAATGAGAAACTGTAACTCAGTTTATATACAATACCTACATTTAAAGTTATACATTCAACCTAATGAGAAACTGTAACTCAGTTTATATACAATACCTACATTTAGAGTTATACATTCAACCTAATGAGAAACTGTAACTCAGTTTATATACAATACCTACATTTAGAGTTATACATTCAACCTAATGAGAAACTGTAACTCAGTTTATATACAGTACCTACATTTAGAGTTATACACTCAACCTAATGAGAAACTGTAACTCAGTTTATATACAATACCTACATTTAGAGTTATACATTCAACCTAATGAGAAACTGTAACTCAGTTTATATACAGTACCTACATTTAGAGTTATACATTCAACCTAATGAGAAACTGTAACTCAGTTTATATACAATACCTACATTTAGAGTTATACACTCAACCTAATGAGAAACTGTAACTCAGTTTATATACAATACCTACATTTAGAGTTATACACTCAACCTAATGAGAAACTGTAACTCAGTTTATATACAATACCTACATTTAGAGTTATATATTCAACCTAATGAGAAACTGTAACTCAGTTTATATACAATACCTACATTTAGAGTTATACATTCAACCTAATGAGAAACTGTAACTCAGTTTATATACAATACCTACATTTAGAGTTATACATTCAACCTAATGAGAAACTGTATCTCAGTTTATATACAATACCTACATTTAGAGTTATACACTCAACCTAATGAGAAACTGTAACTCAGTTTATATACAATACCTACATTTAGAGTTATACACTCAACCTAATGAGAAACTGTAACTCAGTTTATATACAATACCTACATTTAGAGTTATACACTCAACCTAATGAGAAACTGTAACTCAGTTTATATACAATACCTACATTTAGAGTTATACATTCAACCTAATGAGAAACTGTAACTCAGTTTATATACAATATCTACATTTAGAGTTATACATTCAACCTAATGATAAACTGTAGCTCAGTTTATATACAATACCTACATTTAGAGTTATACATTCAACCTAATGAGAAACTGTAACTCAGTTTATATATAATATCTACATTTAAAGTTATACATTCAACCTAATGATAAACTGTAACTCAGTTTATATACAATACCTACATTTAAAGTTATACATTCAACCTAATGAGAAACTGTAACTCAGTTTATATACAATACCTACATTTAAAGTTATACATTCAACCTAATGAGAAACTGTAACTCAGTTTATATACAATACCTACATTTAGAGTTATACATTCAACCTAATGAGAAACTGTAACTCAGTTTATATACAATACCTACATTTAGAGTTATACATTCAACCTAATGAGAAACTGTAACTCAGTTTATATACAGTACCTACATTTGGAGTTATACACTCAACCTAATGAGAAACTGTAACTCAGTTTATATACAATACCTACATTTAGAGTTATACATTCAACCTAATGAGAAACTGTAACTCAGTTTATATACAATACCTACATTTAGAGTTATACATTCAACCTAATGAGAAACTGTAACTCAGTTTATATACAGTACCTACATTTGGAGTTATACACTCAACCTAATGAGAAACTGTAACTCAGTTTATATACAATACCTACATTTAGAGTTATACATTCAACCTAATGAGAAACTGTAACTCAGTTTATATACAGTACCTACATTTGGAGTTAATGCTCTCAGTTCATTCTCTCTGCTGGTTGTGTGGTTCCTCTGTCAGGTTCCAGGTAATAAGATGACCTCTCTAAACCTGGCCACGATCTTTGGACCGAACGTGCTGCACAAACAGAAGAGCTCGGAGAAGGAGTTCAGTGTTCAGAGTTCGGCCCGGGTCGAGGAAAGCGCCGCCGTCATCAGGGTAGTTCAGCGCATGATCACATCCCACGAGTCCCTGTTTATGGTAAGCTGTGAGCAGTGTGATGAAATGTTATTGTTATTGTGATTAATCATGATAAGTTAGAATACGCTTTCAGGAATTGGGGGCTGATTGATTAAAGTTCATTTCCAAGCTTGCACCAGACCTGTACCTGTGTTCCATAGTTACACTACAGCCATTAGCTTTGTTTATACTAAATATCTTTGCATGGTTACATTACAAACATGTTATAGTTACATCAGACACATTTCCATCTTTATGTTATTCTTAAACATTAGTTCTGTGGTTGCACTTGTTGTAACTTCTTCTCTGAGCATCAGACAAAGAGAGGAGAAACTCCTTATATCTCCACTCACTGTCCACTGTATCAGCTCCACTGACCATACAGGACCTCCACTCACTGTCCACTGTATCAGCTCCACTGACCATACAGGACCTCCACTCACTGTCCACTGTATCAGCTCCACTGACCATACAGGACCTCCACTCACTGTCCACTGTATCAGCTCCACTGACCATACAGGACCTCCACTCACTGTCCACTGTATCAGCTCCACTGACCATACAGGACCTCCACTCACTGTCCACTGTATCAGCTCCACTGACCATACAGGACCTCCACTCACTGTCCACTGTATCAGCTCCACTGACCATACAGGACCTCCACTCACTGTCCACTGTATCAGCTCCACTGACCATACAGGACCTCCACTCACTGTCCACTGTATCAGCTCCACTGACCATACAGGACCTCCACTCACTGTCCACTGTATCAGCTCCACTGACCATACAGGACCTCCACTCACTGTCCACTGTATCAGCTCCACTGACCATACAGGACCTCCACTCACTGTCCACTGTATCAGCTCCACTGACCATACAGGAGCTCCACTTACAGACTGTAGTTCATCTGATTCTCTGTATACTTTATTACTCTGTTCTTTAATGATCAGGACCCCCACAGGACCCCCACAGAGCAGATACTATTAGGAAGGTGGGTCATTCTCAGCACTGCAGTGACACTGACGTGGTGCTGGTGTGAGTGGATCAGACACAGCAGTGCTGCTGGAGTGAGGAATGTCCACCAACCAAAACTATCCGGACAGCAGTGTCCTGTGGGCGGCGTCCTGTGTCCACTGATGAAGAACTAGAGGAACACAAACTGTGCAGCAGCAGATGAGCTACTGTCTCTGACTTTACATCTACAAGGTGGACCAGCAAGTAGTAGGAGTGTCTAATAGAGTGGACAGTGAGTGGACACAGTGTTTAAACACTCCAGCTGCAGCACTGCTGTGTCTGATCCACTCACACCAGCACAACACACACTAACTAACACACCACCACCACGTCAGTGTCACTGCAGTGCTGAGAATGATCCACCTCCCTGATAGTATCTGCTCTGTGGTGGTCCTCATTAAAGAATAGGATAACACTAACAAGTGTTAGCTAACTTGTTAACATGCTGTTAGAAGACATCTGGACCATGTGTTGCTGGAGTGGGTGGTCCAGTCCTCCCATGCACTACACTGACCGTCTGTGTGTTGATGATTCCTGTATCAGTGCTAATAGATTCTGATGACTGTATTTCCTGTAGATCCCAGCGGAGCTTCAGCACGAGGTTCTGCTGAGTCTGCTGGAGACAGACTGTGATGTGGTGGATTACCTGCTGAGGAGGAAGACCTCTCACTCGGAGTGAGTTAGTAACTCTGTGTACACTGATGGATCAACACGTTATTATTAAAAACACTTTATTATTAAATATTAATCAGTATTAATAGAGTAAGTAGAGCTTTTACACTTTATTATTAAATATTAATCAGTATTAATAGAGTAAGTAGAGCTTTTACACTTTATTATTAAATATTAATCAGTATTAATAGAGTAAGTAGTGATTTTACACTTTATTATTAAATATTAAACATTATTAATAGAGTAAGTAGTGCTTTTACACTTTATTATTAAATATTAAACAGTATTAATAGAGTAAGTAGAGCTTTTACACTTTATTATTAAATATCAAGCAGTATTAATAGAGTAAGTAGTGCTTTTACACTTTATTATTAAATATTAAACAGTATTAATAGAGTAAGTAGAGCTTTTACACTTTATTATTAAATATTAATCAGTATTAATAGAGTAAGTAGTATTTTTACACTTTATTATTAAATATTAAACAGTATTAATAGAGTAAGTAGTGCTTTTACACTTTATTATTAAATATTAATCAGTATTAATAGAGTAAGTAGAGCTTTTACACTTTATTATTAAATATTAAACAGTATTAATAGAGTAAGTAGTGCTTTTACACTTTATTATTAAATATTAAACAGTATTAATAGAGTAAGTAGTGATTTTACACTTTATTATTAAATATTAATCAGTATTAATAGAGTAAGTAGTGCTTTTACACTTTATTATTAAATATTAATCAGTATTAATAGAGTAAGTAGAGCTTTTACACTTTATTATTAAATATTAAACAGTATTAATAGAGTAAGTAGTGCTTTTACACTTTATTATTAAATATTAATCAGTATTAATAGAGTAAGTAGTGCTTTTACACTTTATTATTAAATATTAATCAGTATTAATAGAGTAAGTAGAGCTTTTACACTTTATTATTAAATATTAAACAGTATTAATAGAGTAAGTAGTGCTTTTACACTTTATTATTAAATATTAATCAGTATTAATAGAGTAAGTAGAGCTTTTACACTTTATTATTAAATATTAAACAGTATTAATAGAGTAAGTAGAGCTTTTACACTTTATTATTAAATATTAATCAGTATTAATAGAGTAAGTAGTATTTTTACACTTTATTATTAAATATTAAACAGTATTAATAGAGTAAGTAGTGCTTTTACACTTTATTATTAAATATTAATCAGTATTAATAGAGTAAGTAGTGCTTTTACACTTTATTATTAAATATTAATCAGTATTAATAGAGTAAGTAGAGCTTTTACACTTTATTATTAAATATTAAACAGTATTAATAGAGTAAGTAGTGCTTTTACACTTTATTATTAAATATCAAGCAGTATTAATAGAGTAAGTAGAGCTTTTACACTTTATTATTAAATATTAATCAGTATTAATAGAGTAAGTAGTGCTTTTACACTTTATTATTAAATATCAAGCAGTATTAATAGAGTAAGTAGAGCTTTTACACTTTATTATTAAATATTAATCAGTATTAATAGAGTAAGTAGTGCTTTTACACTTTATTATTAAATATTAATCAGTATTAATAGAGTAAGTAGTGTTTTTACACTTTATTATTAAATATCAAGCAGTATTAATAGAGTAAGTAGAGCTTTTACACTTTATTATTAAATATTAATCAGTATTAATAGAGTAAGTAGTGTTTTTCATACGTCAGTGTGTTTATTTAACTCTTTCCAAGCTTCTCCTAAACAACCCAGTATTATTATCAGTTCTGATCTAATACCTGCTTTGACTGCTCAGTACTTCATTAAGATAAATCAAGATTTGCTGCTGAAGGAACTGAACACATTCATACAATGTCTGGGGCGTCCAGGAGAAATCTGGAACCTAACTTTGTTCTTCAAACTGGATCAAGATCTGATCTACTTCTCTCACAATAACATATTCATGTTACTTTGTATTGTATGTCTGATTATTTACATCTGTTCTAATCAGATCTGCTCTTCTTACTGGTGTATATACACTTATTGATCAGATATAGAGTTTTACACTATCAGCTCGGGGTCTCATACTTTTGCGCTGTGGTACATATATATATATATATATTTTCTAGATTGGTTTGTGATGTAACCAGAAAGCTGCTGAGAAAAGTATGACCTGCTGTTAAGTAACCGGATTAGCGTTTGTGATTAAAGATGTGATGTAATGATGTTTGGCAGGAGTCCAGCCACGCTGGAGCCGGACGACTCCTTCAGTCTGGGTGACCGCTGCTCCTCCACCGACTCCAACAGAGCGTCCAGTGGAGAAGTTTCTCCGTATGAGAACAACTCTCCCACGCTTACACAGTGGCTGCCCGCAGGGGGCGGCGGAGTCCACAGCCTAGAGAGACTGCCCCCTGCTGGACATGTTAGAGTCCCAACCTCCCCTGCTCTCACTAACACGGGTAAGTCTGAGCCTATAAAAATGAAGTATATTGGATATTAGTAAATTATTACAAAATATTAACAGAATATTTATATAAATACTTCACCACAGAGTCTGTATGGTCTCTCAGTGTCTGTGTGGAGTGTGTATGGTCTCTCAGTGTCTGTGTGGAGTCTGTATGGTCTCTCAGTGTCTGTGTGGAGTGTGTATGGTCTCTCAGTGTCTGTGTGGAGTGTGTATGGTCTCCCAGTGTCTGTGTGGAGTGTGTACGGTCTCTCAGTGTCTGTGTGGAGTGTGTACGGTCTCTCAGTGTCTGTGTGGAGTGTGTATGGTCTCTCAGTGTCTGTGTGGAGTGTGTATGGTCTCTCAGTGTCTGTGTGGAGTGTGTATGGTCTCTCAGTGTCTGTGTGGAGTGTGTATGGTCTCTCAGTGTCTGTGTGGAGTGTGTATGGTGTCTCAGTGTCTGTGTGGAGTGTGTATGGTCTCTCAGTGTCTGTGTGGAGTGTGTATGGTCTCCCAGTGTCTGTGTGGAGTGTGTATGGTCTCCCAGTGTCTGTGTGGAGTGTGTATGGTCTCCCAGTGTCTGTGTGGAGTGTGTATGGTCTCTCAGTGTCTGTGTAGAGTGTGTATGGTCTCTCAGTGTCTGTGAGGAGTGTGTACGGTCTCCCAGTGTCTGTGTGGAGTGTGTATGGTCTCCCAGTGTCTGTGTGGAGTGTGTACGGTCTCCCATTGTCTGTGTGGAGTGTGTCTGGTCTCTCAGTGTCTGTGTGGAGTGTGTACGGTCTCTCAGTGTCTGTGTGGAGTGTGTATGGTCTCCCAGTGTCTGTGTGGAGTGTGTATGGTCTCCCAGTGTCTGTGTGGAGTGTGTACGGTCTCTCAGTGTCTGTGTGGAGTGTGTCTGGTCTCCCAGTGTCTGTGTGGAGTGTGTATGGTCTCCCAGTGTCTGTGTGGAGTGTGTACGGTCTCTCAGTGTCTGTGTGGAGTGTGTCTGGTCTCTCAGTGTCTGTGTGGAGTGTGTACGGTCTCTCAGTGTCTGTGTGGAGTGTGTATGGTCTCCCAGTGTCTGTGTGGAGTGTGTATGGTCTCCCAGTGTCTGTGTGGAGTGTGTACGGTCTCTCAGTGTCTGTGTGGAGTGTGTATGGTCTCCCAGTGTCTGTGTGGAGTGTGTACGGTCTCCCAGTGTCTGTGTGGAGTGTGTATGGTCTCTCAGTGTCTGTGTGGAGTGTGTACGGTCTCCCAGTGTCTGTGTGGAGTGTGTATGGTCTCCCAGTGTCTGTGTGGAGTGTGTATGGTCTCTCAGTGTCTGTGTGGAGTCAGTATGGTCTCCCAGTGTCTGTGTGGAGTGTGTATGGTCTCCCAGTGTCTGTGTGGAGTGTGTCTGGTCTCTCAGTGTCTGTGAGGAGTGTGTATGGTCTCCCAGTGTCTGTGTGGAGTGTGTATGGTCTCCCATTGTCTGTGTGGAGTGTGTATGGTCTCCCAGTGTCTGTGTGGAGTGTGTCTGGTCTCTCAGTGTCTGTGTGGAGTGTGTATGGTCTCCCAGTGTCTGTGTGGAGTGTGTATGGTCTCTCAGTGTCTGTGTGGAGTGTGTATGGTCTCTCAGTGTCTGTGAGGAGTGTGTATGGTCTCCCAGTGTCTGTGTGGAGTGTGTATGGTCTCCCATTGTCTGTGTGGAGTGTGTCTGGTCTCTCAGTGTCTGTGAGGAGTGTGTATGGTCTCCCAGTGTCTGTGTGGAGTGTGTACGGTCTCCCAGTGTCTGTGTGGAGTGTGTACGGTCTCCCAGTGTCTGTGTGGAGTGTGTACGGTCTCCCAGTGTCTGTGTGGAGTCTGTATGGTCTCCCAGTGTCTGTGTGGAGTGTGTATGGTCTCTCAGTGTCTGTGTGGAGTGTGTATGGTCTCTCAGTGTCTGTGTGGAGTGTGTATGGTCTCCCAGTGTCTGTGTGGAGTGTGTATGGTCTCTCAGTGTCTGTGTGGAGTGTGTATGGTCTCTCAGTGTCTGTGTGGAGTGTGTATGGTCTCCCAGTGTCTGTGTGGAGTGTGTATGGTCTCTCAGTGTCTGTGTGGAGTGTGTACGGTCTCTCAGTGTCTGTGTGGAGTGTGTATGGTCTCCCAGTGTCTGTGTGGAGTGTAATGTGAATAGTGCTCCGGTGGTGTGGATGTGAATAGAGTACACACAGAGTGAAATTTGTCTTTTTTGTCAGCTGTGATACTGAAACTGTTTTTTTTCAGCAGTATCTTCTGATGAGACTGATATGTGGGGAACATGGCATGCTACACTAAAGTCAGGATTTTCTGATAACGTTCATACACGTCCAGGTGAGTTCCTTAAAGAAATAGTTTAAATAGAATTGATACAGTTTTTTCCAAATATACCCAAAAAGCCAAAACACACATGGAATCAGAGGTCTGCTGATGTGAGGCTGAAACAAAGAAAACGCTCACAGATATAAAAACAAAAAGATACTTAAATATCAAAGCGAGATTCCAAGAGCGTGGTCAGAAGAGCAGAAGAAATCTAAACCGAGAGATAGAAAAGACAGACATGGACGAGGACATGAGCGTAATACAGGCTCTGGTCAAATACCAGAAGACAGACGGCCAAACAAATCCTAAAGGGTAACTAAAAAAACTGAAGACGAAATAACAAACCAGAAGTCAGAAGTATAAACATTCAGTACACAATGAATCAACAACAGCAATACTTCACAACAGGAGACACAGACAGACAGACCTGTATACATACAGACATAATGAACTACAGGTGTGTGGAGTTAGTACTCCGGTGAGGAGCTTCTGTGATTGGACATTGGCAGACACGTGATAGTGGCCTGTTGGTTATGGGGTATTATGGAGTCCAGGGAGTCAGCTGAGATGGAGAAGGAGTCTGGAAGCGTGACAGCTTCTTAGGGCTGAAACGATTCCTCGAGGAACTCGATTACAAAAAATCACCAAAGCAAATTCTTTGCCTCCAAGATTCGTTTAATCCATACGACCATATACAGCCACTGTTTCACACGGAGGACTTTAACTGCTGCACAGCGCGCGCTTACGGTGTTGCCAGGTGACACGAAGAAGACGTGATTTGATGGCGTGGATCGTAAAATAGAGAAAGAGAGAGAGAATCAGAAGAGGAGAACAGAAGAGACGGAGCAGAGAAAACCATACACAGAGTCCACAGTCTACTGTAAACCGAACCAGCCGAGGACCCGTGACTGAGCGTCAACCTGAAGAAAGACGAGGCTGAAGAATCAGAATCAGAATCAGAATCTTATAATACAATAGAACAATAAAATATGAAGTGACTATAAATATAAAGTTAGCTTCTTATGTGAATTCCACCTTAAATGATGCAGCAGTTAGAGATGCCGGAATGTAACTTCTATATCAGTTAAGGTGAAACGAGGAATTCAAATAAGAAGCTAACTTCAGAAAGCAGGCAGCTGAGCTTTCCCAGTAAACTGAGTCTGAGTTTTATGCTAACCCCTAGCCGAGCACCACACCAGTGTCTCAGCACCTGAGCAGAAACAGTCAGTCTACACGTCCGGTCTACATAGCAGAGCGACACACTGTAACCATAACATTCAGACTAAGTGAGTGTGATGGAGAGTTGAGATGAAGGCTAGTAAAGTATGTTGTGGTTATATGTAATGGCTAGTTAAGAAAGTGTGATGGTGAGTTATGTCCGTACATGAGCTTTACTCACATTATCGTTTTGATCATAGTTACAAACACACACTCACAACAACATACACCCCTCACACACCCTCCTCCCTCAGTGATGCATAAAATACACAGTAATCTAAATATCAGGTGTTTGTAATGAACAGAGTCTAATACAGAGAGAATATTCAGTTCAGTTAGTTTACAGTAAGCGGGTCAGCAGTAACTGAGAGTACAGTAGCCAGTCTTGTGAACTTATAGTATATTATAGGTCTAGTAATAAATTTTAATAATAGTAATTATTAAAATGTTTTCTTTAAAACTGTACTATATGCAATTTGAGCAATACAATGTTATGAACCTGGTATTATTTTATCTTATATATGTATTCTACTGCTCTTTAATTAAAAAATATTTATGTATTTTATCCGATTACTCAATAAACCGATGGAATAATCGATAGAATACGCGATTACTAAAATAATCAATAGCTGTAGCCCTACTAACAAATAAGCTTTTATCCCACCAATTAGCAGGAAGCTACCTGCATGCCTCGTCACGTACTAGTCACAGGCTGAGTCATCTCTGAAACACCTGATCTGGATGCTGTTTGTTGATTTTTAACCTAAAATATTGTTTTAATTTGATCTAATACGCTGTTCATTCATGTTTCAGACTCGGATGGAGTTCTGCTGGACTCGGTCTTCTCCTCAGACCCCTTTCCTCCTCCCCGGACCACCATGAAGACACCCATCCGTCGAATACACACCTCTCCCGGGGAATCCGAGGGTAGACCGCACCCGCCTGTGACTCGAGCCTACAGCAGCCCTTCGAGAGACCGATCACTGCACAGCCTCTCATCGTCACCTTGGAAACTGCGGAGTACAACGGAGGACGAGTTGAGACTGGCCCCGCCCACCGTCTCACTGTCACCCAGGCCACCTCCTCCCTACCCAGGCCTGAAACGAACACCCCCCACGTTACTGCAGGCTACAGGAACATACTGCCACAGTGCCCGCACTTACCCTCCCGGCAGCCAGGGGGCGGCGACCACCCTCACAGACCAGGACTGGCAGAGAGACCGATGGCAAGTATGGCAGCTCTTATCATCGGACAGTGTTGACACGTTACCAGAGACGCTGGTGTGAGACGAACGTTTGCTGTATATTGGAGAGAAAAGGAGGAAACAGCGCCCCTGTGGTCACGATGGATATTGTTATTGCATTTTTTCTTTTTTTTGGTGTTTTAGCTCATGTCACTTTATTATACAGCAGTGAAAAAACAACAACAAAGATTTTCTTTGATCTTCTTTATGTAAACATTACTTTGTTGCTCGTATATTCAGATGTTTGGTTTGTTCTCTGTTTTCTGTGTGGCTGTGAATGAATATGCGCTACTTAATAATAATATTAATAATAATAATTAATATACAGAATTCTTACTCATGTTTTGGCTCAGAGGTTTTGGCTAAGCTTCTGAAATCTACGCGAGACTGTAGCAGTTCAGAAGTTTGGAATCACTCATCATGTTAATAATTGCTATTATTTTATTGAACAGTAACGTATCGTCGCCGTCTCTCTGGCCATCCATCTCCATTCTTAACGATTTTAAATTTTCTACATCATTTGAGCGCGGTAGTTGTCGTTTACACTGTGTGAGGATTTCATGATGAACGGACCAATAAAAATGCTCCAAAATAGTTTGGAAAAAATTCTGGTTCCATTGATTTACATTGAAAGTAAAGTCAGTTTTTGTTCTCTCCTATAAAGTTTTGGAGATGCCTGTAGACTGAAGCACTATAGCTATACACCAAAATTAAGATTTATTAATAAAAGATTAAATCTTTTTGGCATGCTGGGAAAATTCCTATCTGGCCCATATAGACTTGGTTAATACCTCTACATATTTTTCAGGTGCACTTGCTTTAAAGTTCTTCAAACTTCTTCCATGTTCCAAAGGTGTTCCACTAGGTTCAGATCCAGCGACTGTGAAAAGGTCAATAAAGAACATTGAATTCATTGTGATGTTCATGAAACCCCCTGAACATAAACTGGCCAGGTTTCAATCTAAGTTTCATGAAGAACGCTTTAGAAGGCCTGTCTACTGTGATTAGTGTGTCTAAACGAGTGAGATGGAGAGATTTTACTGGGTTTCTCGTGTGAGTAGAATCTGTACAGCTCAAACACACCGAGCAGGACGAGAACCTGGGCTGAAATCTCTACACCACCCTGACAACGTCCACCTTCACAGAGTCTCTTATGTGAATTTCTCGTTCCACCTTAAATGCACCCAGAATGTAACTGCCTCATCGTTTAAGGTGGACCAATAAGAGGCCAACCTTAACCTCGAGTCACCAGAACACAAACCCACCAGACGGTTCTGGGAGAAACCAGTTTTTGGTCAGAATATGGAGAACAGCCACTGGAACACTCTGCTCCATGATCTGAGCTAGGGCGTGTGTATGTGGGTGTTTCACTGCCCCCTAGTGTGTGTTCACTAGTGTGTGTGAATGTGAGTGTATCACTGCCCCCTAGTGTGTGTTCACTAGTGTGTGTGAATGTGAATGTTTCACTGCCCCCTAGTGTGTGTGTTAACTGGTGTGTGTAAATGTGAGTGTTTCACTGCCCCCTAGTGTGTGTGTTCACTAGTGTGTGTGAATGTGAGTGTTTCATTGCCCCTAGTGTGTGTGTTCACTGGTGTGTGCGAATGTGAGTGTTTCACTGCCCCCTAGTGTGTGTGTTCACTAGTGTGTGTGAATGTGAGTGTTTCACTGCCCCCTAGTGTGTGTGTTCACTAGTGTGTGTGAATGTGAGTGTTTCACTGCCCCCTAGTGTGTGTGTTCACTAGTGTGTGTGAATGTGAGTGTTTCACTGCCCCCTAGTGTGTGTGTTCACTAGTGTGTGTGAATGTGAGTGTTTCATTGCCCCCTAGTGTGTGTGTTAACTAGTGTGTGTGAATGTGAGTGTTTCACTGCCCCCAGTGTGTGTGTTCACTAGTGTGTGTGAATGTGAGTGTTTCACTGTCCTCTAGTGTGTGTGTTCACTAGTGTGTGATCAGACGTGCGTTTGGATGTGTTAAATGTGGAGGTAAAGTTTCTCTGTGTGTAACACAAATTTTAAATTGTTCTAAATTGTAAACATAAAAATGGAATTTATTAAAAACCGAGTTCTTAAACTTTTGAACTCTCTTGTAAATCATAACTAAAATATGCTGTTGGGGTTTTTTTTAAATTTATATAAAACAGTTTAAGGTTCTAAAATACAGTAGTGTTGGGAATTCCAGTGTTTGTTCAGTCATGTGTTCTGGGTTTGTCAGATGCTAGGGGGCGCTCTGGAGCAAGTCTTAAATAAAAAGGTTTCTATGAAGCTTCCGTGCAGAGATTCTAAACACTGAAATAGAATCTATACAGAAACTTATTACATTTATCTAACAGAGCAGCGTCGAGTCAACCCTGAGTCAAATTCATTAACACTTCATAGCTCCTTAACACCACCTCCTGTCTGTTCATAGCATCAGTGAGTGTGAACCACCAACCAATCAGCACTCAGTTGCAATGATAGGTAAGTAACAAAGCACTCAGTAGCAGCAATGTTAGCCAATCAGCTCTCAGTAGCTGTAATGCCAACCAATCCGCACTCAGTAGCTGTAATGCTAAACAATCAGCACTCAGTAGTAGCAATGTTAGCCAATCAGCACTCAGTAGCTGTAATGCTAACCAATCAGCACTCAGTAGTAGCAATGTTAGCCTATCAACACCCAGTAGCTGTAATGCTAAACAATCAGCACTCAGTAGTAGCAATGTTAGCCAATCAGCACTCAGTAGCTGTAATGCTAACCAATCAGCACCCAGTAGTAGCAATGTTAGCCTATCAACACTCAGTAGCTGTAATGCTAACCAATCAGCACTCAGTAGTAGCAATGTAGGCCAATCAGCACTCAGTAGCTGTAACGCTAACCAATCAGCACTTAGATTAGCAGCTCTTTGGTATATGTGATACAGTCTGTAATGTTTGGTCAGTAATAAATCTTGTCACAATCAGACACCATCAGTGACATTCGTTTTCAGCTGAATGCTGTGATTGAGACAGACTGTATGTACTGATAGAATGTGTGTGCTGATAGACTGTATGTGCTGATAGACTGTATGTACTGATAGACTGTATGTGCTGATAGACTGTATGTACTGATAGAATGTATGTGCTGATAGACTGTATGTGCTGATAGACTGTATGTACTGATAGACTGTATGTGCTGATAGACGTATGTGCTGACAGACTGTATGTGCTGATAGACGTATGTGCTGATAGACTGTATGTGCTGATAGACGTATGTGCTGATAGACTGTATGTGCAGATAGACTGTATGTGCTGATAGACGTATGTGCTGATAGACTGTATGTGCTGATAGACTGTATGTGCTGATAGACTGTATGTACTGATAGACTGTACGTGCTGATAGACTGTATGTGCTGATAGACTGTATGTACTGATAGACGGTATGTACTGACAGACTGTATATACAGATAGACTGTATGTACTGATAGACGGTATGTACTGATAGACTGTATGTACTGATAGACTGTATGTGCTGATAGACTGTATGTACTGATAGACAGTATGTGCTGATAGACTGTACGTGCTGATAGACTGTATGTGCTGATAGACTGTATGTACTGATAGACGGTATGTACTGACAGACTGTATATACAGATAGACTGTATGTACTGATAGACGGTATGTACTGATAGACTATATGTGCTGATAGACTGTATGTGCTGATAGACGGTATGTACTGACAGACTGTATGTACTGATAGACGGTATGTACTGATAGACTGTATGTACTTATAGACTGTATGTGCTGATAGACGGTATGTACTTATAGACTGTATGTACTGATAGACGGTATGTACTTATAGACGGTATGTACTGATAGACGGTATGTACTGATAGACTGTATGCATTTATAGACTGTATGTACTGATAGACTGTATGTACTGATAGACTGTATGTGCTGATAGACTGTACGTATGTAATATTTGGATTTGATGTTTTAATGTAGGACATATTTTCTCTCTGAAGCTTCTTTTTCAGCGTCTCCTGGAAACCATGAGCTGGAGCGTGTGTAACGTTCTGGGAATGTTTCTTTGTTCCAGTAAGAGAGTGTTTGTGGAATCTGTTCTTTGTTGATTCTGCTGAAAGGCTTTAGTTTGAGACTCGGCCGCTCTCGTCAGGTCCGTGTTTTCTTACGCAACTCACAGCTTTTCCTCATTTTCTCTTCAGTGAGTCTCCAAAGTTTCGTACGTGGTGTATAAATACCAGAGTTCTGTACAAACGCAGTCTTTTATCTTGGTGTAAAATAACGAAAAGAGCTCTGAACTGCCTTCATCTTCATCCACGTCCGCGTCTCTCTGTGATGTCTGAGTTATTTAGCATGTTTATTGTATTATTGCATAGACAGAACCATGCTGAGTGTTTATAAGAGACAGAAACCATTATTTAAAGCAAAACTGCATTCCAAACCGATCCCACGTCTTCCAAACCAGGAACAACTACCTCATCAGGGCGTGAACAGGATACAAGACCAGTATTCCCAGATAAGACAGTCATAATTCATTCTTATGTGATCTCTGTGTGTCCCATAGGATTAAACAGGCTTCAACGTTTTTTTAGGCTACTGTGCCTTTAAGACTGATATATGTAAATGACCTCTGTTCTGATTAGCTGCCCTCTTCCAAAATTCAGTTCAGGCTAAAAGCATTCTTATAACTTTAGTGTGACTGCTGTAGACTGAATGGGTGTAGCTAAACTGCTGTAGACTGAATGGGTAGAGCTAAACTGCTGTAGACTGAATGGGTGGAGCTAAACTTCTGTAGACTGAATGGGAGGAGCTAAACTGCTGTAGACTGAATGGGTGGAGCTAAACTGCTATAGACTAAAGGGGTAGAGCTAAACTGCTGTAGACTGAATGGGTGGAGCTAAACTGCTGTAGACTAAATGGGCGGAGCTAAACTGCCATAGACTAAATGGGTGGAGCTAAACTGCTGTAGACTAAATGGGAGGAGCTAAACTGCTATAGACTAAATGGGTGGAGCTAAACTGCTGTAGACTGAATGAGTGGAGCTAAACTGCTGTAGGCTGAATGAGTGGAGCTAAACTGCTGTAGGCTGAATGGGTGGAGCTAAACTGCTGTAGACTGAATGGGTAGAGCTAAACTGCTGTAGACTGAATGGGTGGAGCTAAACTTCTGTAGACTGAATGGGAGGAGCTAAACTGCTGTAGGCTGAATGGGTGGAGCTAAACTGCTGTAGGCTAAATAGGTGGAGCTAAACTGCTATAGACTAAAGGGGTGGAGCTAAACTGCTGTAGACTGAATGGGTGGAGCTAAACTTCTGTAGACTGAATGGGTGTAGCTAAACTGCTGTAGACTGAATGGGTAGAGCTAAACTGCTGTAGACTGAATGGGTTGAGCTAAACTTCTGTAGACTGAATGGGAGGAGCTAAACTGCTGTAGACTGAATGGGTGGAGCTAAACTGCTATAGACTAAAGGGGTAGAGCTAAACTGCTGTAGACTGAATGGGTGGAGCTAAACTGCTGTAGACTAAATGGGCGGAGCTAAACTGCCATAGACTAAATGGGTGGAGCTAAACTGCTGTAGACTAAATGGGAGGAGCTAAACTGCTATAGACTAAATGGGTGGAGCTAAACTGCTGTAGACTGAATGAGTGGAGCTAAACTGCTGTAGGCTGAATGAGTGGAGCTAAACTGCTGTAGGCTGAATGGGTGGAGCTAAACTGCTGTAGACTGAATGGGTAGAGCTAAACTGCTGTAGACTGAATGGGTGGAGCTAAACTTCTGTAGACTGAATGGGAGGAGCTAAACTGCTGTAGGCTGAATGGGTGGAGCTAAACTGCTGTAGGCTAAATAGGTGGAGCTAAACTGCTATAGACTAAAGGGGTGGAGCTAAACTGCTATAGACTGAATGGGCGGAGCTAAACTGCTGTAGACTAAATGGGTGGAGCTAAACTGCTATAGACTAAATGGGCGGAGCTAAACTGCTGTAGACTAAATGGGCGGAGCTAAACTGCTATAGACTAAATGGGTGGAGCTAAACTGCTATAGACTAAATGGGCGGAGCTAAACTGCTGTAGACTAAATGGGCGGAGCTAAACTGCTATAGACTAAATGGGTGGAGCTAAACTGCTATAGACTAAATGGGTGGAGCTAAACTGTGTTTATAAACTCATGTTTATGCACAACAGACTTCAATACTGAATATGATTTGCATTGTTATATATATCCAGCGTCACTGCAGTGCTGAGAATGACCCACCTCCCTAATAGTATCTGCTCTGTGGGGGTCCTGATCATTAAAGAACAGAGTAATAAAGTATACAGAGAATCAGATTAACTACAGTCTGTAAGTGGAGCTCCTGTATGGTCAGTGGAGCTGATACAGTGGACAGTGGGTGTAGGTCCTGTATGGTCAGTGGAGCTGATACAGTGGACAGTGAGTGGAGGTCCTGTATGGTCAGTGGAGCTGATACAGTGGACAGTGAGTGGAGGTCCTGTATGGTCAGTGGAGCTGATACAGTGGACAGTGAGTGAAGGTCCTGTATGGTCAGTGGAGCTGATACAGTGGACAGTGAGTGGAGGTCCTGTATGGTCAGTGGAGCTGATACAGTGGACAGTGAGTGGAGGTCCTGTATGGTCAGTGGAGCTGATACAGTGGACAGTGAGTGTAGGTCCTGTATGGTCAGTGGAGCTGATACAGTGGACAGTGAGTGGAGGTCCTGTATGGTCAGTGGAGCTGATACAGTGGACAGTGAGTGGAGGTCCTGTATGGTCAGTGGAGCTGATACAGTGGACAGTGAGTGGAGGTCCTGTATGGTCAGTGGAGCTGATACAGTGGACAGTGAGTGGAGGTCCTGTATGGTCAGTGGAGCTGATACAGTGGACAGTGAGTGGAGGTCCTGTATGGTCAGTGGAGCTGATACAGTGGACAGTGAGTGTAGGTCCTGTATGGTCAGTGGAGCTGATACAGTGGACAGTGAGTGGAGGTCCTGTATGGTCAGTGGAGCTGATACAGTGGACAGTGAGTGTAGGTCCTGTATGGTCAGTGGAGCTGATACAGTGGACAGTGAGTGTAGGTCCTGTATGGTCAGTGGAGCTGATACAGTGGACAGTGAGTGGAGGTCCTGTATGGTCAGTGGAGCTGATACAGTGGACAGTGAGTGGAGGTCCTGTATGGTCAGTGGAGCTGATACAGTGGACAGTGAGTGGAGGTCCTGTATGGTCAGTGGAGCTGATACAGTGGACAGTGAGTGGAGGTCCTGTATGGTCAGTGGAGCTGATACAGTGGACAGTGAGTGGAGGTCCTGTCCATCTATGCTGTGGTGAGTTGCATCATGGGGACGGAGGAGCAGCATTGTGTTCCAGTGTGTAGAAGTTACATAGAGAAGTGACGAGTAGAGCGATCGGCCACAAGAGGGCGACATTATAAAACCTATACACGTTTACTTACATGCATTGATCTCCAGCAGGTGAGCTACTGTATCTTCTACAGCTGTTCCTGGATGTTTGAGCTGTAGCAGCTGAAAACGAGTACAGAGGGTCTAATATTGAACTAGAATTAATCTTATTGTGATTTTGTTGTATTAGTTTTATGTAACATCACGTTCTAACTGGACTCACTGGTGACTCTTTTACGGCTAGTGATTCGGTGACGCTGCTCTGATGGTGAGAGACTCGGGGACTGCTGTTGGGCCACTAACAGAGAAGTGGTTAAGCAGAGTATTAAAAAAAATTATTAGCTTTTTAATAAAAAACATGTCAATTTTTATTTTTCATCATTTGAATGCAACAGCTGCTGTTTACACTGTGTAGAAGTTTGATAATGAATGGACCAATAGAAATACTTGAAAATAGCTTGGAAACTATTCTGGTTCCATTGACTTACACTGAAAGTAACTACAGTTTTTGTTTTTTCCTGTAAAGTTACTATATTTTGATTTTCTTTGGACGGTTCTTACTTTAAATTAAAATCTAAAATATAAATAACTGTAAATAAAAACAGATCTGATGGTTTGTGAATCTCATAGACCCACGATATTCACAATAGAACATAGAACGCATCAGACGCTGAAAGCGAGACATTTTAACATCTGATGAAAGTTATTAACTGGTTTAGAACTTAAAGCAGCAACACATCTCAAAAATGTTGGGACAGTTAAAATCATTTATTTATGTTTTCAACAAATTCAGTTCTTATATCAGCTCTTATTCTTTACTCTCGCTTGTTACTGTTATTCGTTTTAGTTCGTTTTCTAAAATTAAGGGCTATAAATGTTTAAAATCTGTTGAAGTTAGATTAAAAAAGTTTGATCTTTGGTCCGAAAGTGGACCAGCATTGATATATCTTCAGTGTCCAAAGAAAAACATGTCAATTTTTTGTTTTTTTCTCCAATTTTTAATTTTTCAGCGGCTGAAAGTTTCATGATGAATGGACCAATAGAAATGCTTTAAAATAGCTTGGAAACAATTCTGGTTCTATTGACTTACACTGAAAGTAACTACAGGTTTTGTTTACTCCTGTAAAATTAGTATATTTTGTTTTTCTTTGGACGGGGATGATGTGCTGCTGTCTGCGTGTGAGGGATGTAGGTGTTTCATGGCAGGTTCTATTGAGCTTTGAGTTTCATTATTTGTTATTAATGCCATAAATATCTGATTTAATAAAAAATATACTCCAATAATAAATACTGGTTCTGTTTAGTGTTGGAGCTCTCAGGAAATAATACGATGATGAAACTGATTCTTTATAGCTTGTTTTCTGATAACAGTCCAATTTACTGTTTGCTCCTTCCTTTCTTACTTTAAATTAAAATCTAAAATACAAATGACTGTGAATAAAAACAGATATGACGGTTTGTGAATCTCATAGACCCACGATATTCACTATTGAACACAAAACACACGCCAGACGCTGAACGTTTTAACATCTGATGAAAGTTATTAACTGGTTTAGAACTTTAGAAGCAGCAACACATCAAAAAAATGTTGAAACAGTTAAAATCATTAATTTTTGTTTCAGAAACAACATTATTAACAAACTCAGTTCTTCTATCAGCTCTTATTCTTTACTCTCGCTTGTTTGAAATATATGTTTTAGTTCGTTTTCTAAAATTAAAGGCTATAAATGTTTAAAATCTGTTGAAGTTAGATTAAAAAAGTTTGATCCTAGGTCCGAAAGTGGACCAGCAGTGGCAAATGGTCAGCAGTGTGCTGACCTCATTGATATATCCTCACTATCTCCATTTTTATTTTTCTACATCATTTAAATGCAAGAGTGGTTGTTTACCTTGTGTGTAAATTTTATAATGAATGGACCAATAGAAATGCTCCAAAATAGCTAGTAAACATTTCTGGTTCCATTGACTTGCATTGAAAGTAAAGAGAGTTTTTGTCCTCTGTCATAAATGTACTATTTAGCAGATACCTATCTTTCTTAGGACGGGGGGGGGGGGGGGGGGGGGGGGGGGGGGGGGGTGTGATGTGCTGCTGTCTGCGTGTGAGGGATGTAGGTGTTTCATAGCAGGTTTGGGTTTCATTATTAGTAATGAATGCCATAAATATCTGATTTAATAAAAAATATATACTCTAACAATAAATACTGGTTCTGTTTATTGTTACAGGAAGTGCTAATACACACGGCACAGCGAGCTCAACTGCAGCTCTCAGGAAGTAATACGAGTGTGATGATTAAATGGATTCTGCTTGGCGTATGAACGAAGTCTAAGCTCCTGTTAGCTGTGTTGTGGTGAGGCTGTGGCTCTTGTTGGCCATCTGCGAGTGATTTATGAGCCCGTTTCCTGCTGAATAACGTCTGGCTGACGTTCCAACATGCTGCTTTACTGAAGTGGGGATTTCCACACTTACCAGAACTCACTAATACAGCCTGTTAGCCGGATCTCAGGTCTGGAAACTCTGCTCCGCGGGTACCCTTCAGCATAAACAGTTCATATTCAGCTAATATGTTTAACACTACTGTCACAGCTATAGTGGATGTATGTGTGAGGTCATCACCTGTAGTGTTCTATAGGTGATCCACCACCGGGGCAGGGTTCGTCAGTCCAGGCTGGTTTAGAACAGCTGATCAAAACTTGTAACCTGCGTTCCTTGAGTTCGGCTGATCTGCAGCTGAAGGTCTCACTACATACGTTTGCAGAGATGACTGGGATGTGGATCTATGTGACTAACTGATCACAGATCAGATCAAAAGCAAGGAACACAGATATACAAGGAAGGTTTCTTGGTCTTCAGATATTGCTATTCAGATGCAGCTGTATATGTAGGAAGCAGAATGAGATTAAAGTTTATTTATTTATATGCGCCTTTTACAGCAGATGCTGTCACAAAGCAGCTTCACTGAAAATCCGGGTCCAATGAGCGTCGCCATGGGCAACAGTGGCAGGAAAAACTCCCTCAGATCCTCAAAAAGGGAAACCAGTCCTCCTCTGGTCCACACAGGATAGTAAAACCAGTACAAACACTGTAAGAATACATGTATCAGACCACACAGGATGGACAGTTGTTCAGTATCAGACCACACAGGATGGGCAGTTGTTCAGTATCAGACCACACAGGATGGACAGTTGTTCAGTATCAGACCACACAGGATGGACAGTTGTTCAGTATCAGACCACACAGGATGGGCAGTTGTTCAGTATCAGACCACACAGGATGGACAGTTGTTCAGTATCAGACCACACAGGATGGACAGATGTTCAGTATCAACAGAGAAAGATGCAGGTAGTTAGTTGTGTTCTGGGTATCTGAGATCAGTGTATGGTGTTAGTAAGGCGAGGCAGTGACTCGGGCAGGTCTGACTATTACTAAACAGGAGAGTCAGAAGGAAACAAAGACATGAGGCTCACTGACCCCAGATCTGCATCTCTTATCTACTAGACAAATAGAGAGAGAGTGGACAAACATTAAACTGGATTATTGATTTTATAGATCTACTCTTACAGAGTTACTGAGACTGAACTCTGTTAGAAGCCGGTGATGAGAAGGAAATCTCCAGGTGGTGGTAAAGCATGCATGCGCTAGTCAATCTAACAAACCTCTTATCCACCTCCACTGCCCACATAGACTCACTAGCATTACCACTAATCCCAGTATTACTCACTGGAACCCAGCAATCTCCCATTATATTACTTTCACCCACAACACTGAGTCGATGCTCAGCCCTCTTAAAGCAGGGAATCGGATTTTTCTGAATTCCTGCACGATTCGTAAGTATAAAATGTAAACAAAACAATTCAGAGAGGTTTAAAGTGAAATGATTCACATTAGAGAACGTAGTGAGTCAGATGGAGGTGAAAGGAACCAGATGTCTTTAACACAAATAACTATTCAGATACTATTCAAACCCAGCAGTGAACCTGCACACGTTCTCTGAGTTTATAGATGTTGATGAAGTCAGAAATCTCGACAAATAAGAAACGTTTCTTTATTCTTCTGCAATTTGTCTCTTATTCCAACATCAGACCAATAATTCTATAACAACCACAACCAAACATTCTCAATTCTATCAGATTCATCACAGAACCTGTAAACCTCCTCACAGTCACTTCCACTGTGGGTTAAAAGGGTGTCCCTACTGAGGCTCTACTGAGGCTCTACTTATTGATTCTCTACTGAGTACTTAATGAGAGTCTCTACTGAGTCCCTACTGAGAGTGTCTACTGAGAGTGTCTACTGAGTCCCTACTGAAAGTCCCTACTGAGTCCCTACTGAGAGTCTCTACTGAGTCCCTACTGAAAGTCTCTACTGAGTCCCTACCAAGAGTCTCAACTGAGAGTCTCTACTGAGAGTCTACTGATTGATCCTCTACTGAACCTCTACTGAGAGTGTCTACTGAGTCCCTACAGTGAGTCTCTACTGAGAGTCTCTACTGTGTCCCTGCTAAGAGTCTCTACTTTGTCCCTGCTAAGAGTCTCTACTGTGTCCCCTACTGAGAGTCTCTACTGTGTACCTACTGATAGTCTCTACTGTGTCCCTACTGAGAGTATCTACTGAGAGTCTCTACTGAGTCCCAACTGAGAGTCTATACTAACTCCCTACTAAGAGTCTCAACTGAGAGTCTCTGCTGAGTCCCTACTGAGAGTCTACTGATTGATTCTCTACTGAACCTCTACTGAGAGTGTCTACTGAGTCCCTACTGAGTGTCTACTGAGTCTCTTCTGAGTTCCTACTAAGAGTTTCTACTGGGACCCTACTGAGATTGTCTACTGAGAGTCTCTACTGAACCACTGAAGTTCTGTCTTGTTCAGTAGCTGCAGTTCTGTGTTCCTAAAACTCCTCAATTCTGATTCTAGAACTTTCCTTGTGCTGAGAGAGAGAAGAGGAAGCGGCTGCAGGTGATACAGTGATTATAATTCTTACACCAGTGAAAAAAGTTCAGTACTGCTGGACTCTAATATTAGCTAACTAGCTAAACTAGCTAACGTTAGCACCACTGCTAAAAGATAAGCTGGTTCTTTGTGGATCCTCTTCATAAACTATGTGGTTTTATGGAGAGTTTCTGTTTATGAACCACATCTTCATGTTCTGGTTGTTGCTGTTTTTATGTGCTGCTCAGTTAAAGTGAAGATAATTAACCTCAGCCAACTACCTCTGCCTTAGTTAGCTATCTTCATCAGCCCTTGTCTGACTGACAAGCCTGAAAACTGAAACTCCATTCATTCTTCTGGTGGAGAAATTCCTCTTAGACCCAAAGTTCCTCGGTTGGGCAGTAGTTTATGCACTGCTGTGCTGTTTTCTGACTCTCAGTGTCACTAAATGACTTTATTAGCCTGAGTAATTGGTAATTGGTGCAAATTAGAATCTTCTGACTCACTCAGTCATCTTCTAAACCACTTATCCTTTGGGGTCTCAGGGGGTGCTGGAGTCTATCTGAGCCCAGCATCCACTGGGTGGAAGGCAGGAAACACCACTGACACCCATCAGTCCATCACAGGTCATACAGACAGACATATTCATATCTAGGGGGCAGTTTAGCATCTCCAGCTCACCTGACTTCAGGTCTAAGGACTGTGGAAGGAAACCGGATCACCGGGAACCCCCACACAGACAGTGGGAGACCATGCATACCCCACATAGACATGAGGAAATCAAACCCAGGCCGCCTAGCTGTCAGGCTACAGCAATTAAACCTCCCCACAAAGCTTGTTTATATTTTATATAAACATTTCTAGCATGTTAGGGATGTTATAAGCTGTTATAAGCATGTTAGTTACATCAGCTTCGTAGCTCCAGTGCTAAAGCTAAGACTCTAAGGGTGGAAGGGCTGGGAGGTTGGTGGGGGCGTGGTGATCTGAGCTGTTTCTTTATAGCTCAGGTCTGATCCTGGAGTTTAATGAAAGAACAGAGATCAGAGACCTTCACAGAGCTAAACTCTCTCTCTGACTGGAGCTGTTCTTTATCACCCAACGCCTCCCACCTCATCCTCCCACCTCTTCCTCCCTCCAGACTTCACTGATCCTTCTCAGCTCAGAGAGTCGACCTACTAAACAAAGCGTTCTAACAGCGAGGGCCGCTTCTTCTAGTCCATCCAGTTTTTATGTCCAGATGTTTTCCTCACAATGCATCCAGGTCACTCCCGAAGCTGCAAGCTGTTTTCTGTTTGTGTGGCATATTAAACAGTGTCCAACTGTCAGCTTTAAAAGAGTGTTCTGGCTCGAAGGGGAATTCCAGCAGAATTGTCAACATTTCTGCATAAAGAAAAGGTTTAGATGTCAACCGAAGTAAAGCAGAGCTGTTCTAGATACAGCCCAAACTGTTCACAGTGGTGGTGAATGGAACCAGACGTCCACCTCTAAAAGCTCCCTCACAGAAAGTCTTTAGAACTTTGCTTCATGATGATTTGAGAAGCTTTTAGCTTTGAAATCCCTTCGAGATGGAGGGATATATATATGTACAGGGTGCTGGGATGCAAAGTAGGTCTGGTACCCGAAGAAAAGAGAGTATTTCATCTTCATTAGCATCAAATTTAAAAAGAAGAGTTGGTCCACTGCAGAATTCGGAGAGGAAATATAATTGATTTGTGTTGTAGATGTAGATGTTCCCATCACCACCATGGTAAGTGATCATTACACTCACTGTCCACTGTATCAGCTCCACTGACCATACAGGACCTCCACTCACTGTCCACTGTATCAGCTCCACTGACCATACAGGACCTCCACTCACTGTCCACTGTATCAGCTCCACTGAGCATACAGGAGCTCCACTCACTGCCCACTGTATCAGCTCCACTGACCATACAGGACCTACACTCACTGTCCACTGTATCAGCTCCACTGAGCATACAGGAGCTCCACTCACTGTCCACTGTATCAGCTCCACTGACCATACAGGACCTCCACTCACTGTCCACTGTCTCAGCTCCACTGACCATACAGGACCTCCACTCACTGTCCACTGTATCAGCTCCACTGACCATACAGGACCTCCACTCACTGTCCACTGTATCAGCTCCACTGACCATACAGGACCTCCACTCACTGTCCACTGTATCAGCTCCACTGAACATACAGGAGCTCCACTTACAGACTGTAGTTCATCTGATTCTCTGTATACTTTATTACTCTGTTCTTTAATGATCAGGACCCCCACAGGACCCCCACAGAGCAGATACTATTAGGGAGGTGGATCATTCTCAGCACTGCAGTGACACTGATCTCATGGTGGTGGTGTGTTAGTGTGTGTTGTGCTGGTGTGAGTGGATCACAGCTGGAGAATCTCAGTTCAGACATCTTGCAGCAGGAGGTCAGCACACATGTTTACAGCAGATGTAGCAGTGGTTACATTTTTGACTACGAGGGTCTCTTTGGGTTTTGAATCTGGAGCTGTTTTTCCACCCAGTGAGTTAATAAAACCCTGCAGTCGAACAAAGATCTGCTTAAAGTTCCCAGCATCACGTTCTGCAGGCTGTCAGCGCAGCTACATCAGATTCTCTCCTATTATTATAATTATTACTTATTATTCATATAGCACATTGAAAAGGCAGTGGGTGCAAAATTAAACTAATACCACACAATATAACTGCAAAAATAAGTTAATGAATTAAAAAAACAATACAAAGAGATGAAACACAAAAACACACAGATTACATACAGGACTCGATGCCACAGAAGCACTTTTATTGGATTTATTGGTCTCAGTACCGCAACAGAAAAGTCCACAAACAGTTACAAGCACCTGTTTATAATCTACGCCCTTAAAAACTGGTTCTGCAAGGGTTTCTTAACCCTTTGATGCACAACCTGGATAAAAAATGTTATTCTCTATATTAATATGAACAGTAACACAGAGTAACATACACAGTAACATAGAGACACTCAGTAGTACATACAGTAACATAGAGATACTCAGTAGTGCATACAGTAACATAGACATTCAGTAGTACATACAGTAACATAGAGACACTCAGTAGTACATACAGTAACATAGAGATACTCAGTAGTACATACAGTAACATAGAGATACTCAGCAGTACATACAGTAACAAAGACATTCAGTAGTACATACAGTAACATAGAGATACTCAGTAGTACATACAGTAACATAGAGACACTCAGTAGTACATACAGTAACATAGAGATACTCAGCAGTACATACAGTAACATAGAGACACTCAGCAGTACATACAGTAACATATAGACACTCAGCAGTACATACAGTAACATAGAGACACACAGCAGTACATACAGTAACATATAGATACTCAGCAGTACATACAGTAACATAGAGATACTCAGCAGTACATACAGTAACATAGAGACACTCAGCAGTACATACAGTAACATATAGATACTCAGCAGTACATACAGTAACATAGACACTCAGTAGTACATACAGTAACATAGAGATACTCAGTAATACATACAGTAACATAGAGACACTCAGTAGTACATACAGTAACATAGAGATACTCAGTAGTACATACAGTAACATAGAGACACTCAGTAGTACATACAGTAACATAGAGATACTCAGTAATACATACAGTAACATAGAGATACTCAGTAGTACATACAGTAACATAGAGACACTCAGCAGTACATACAGTAACATAGAGACACTCAGTAGTACATACAGTAACATAGACACTCAGTAGTACATACAGTAACATAGAGACACTCAGTAGTACATACAGTAACATAGAGATACTCAGTAGTACATACAGTAACATAGAGACACTCAGTAGTGCATACAGTAACATAGAGATACTCAGTAGTACATACAGTAACATAGACACTCAGCAGTACATACAGTAACATAGAGATACTCAGTAGTACATACAGTAACATAGACACTCAGCAGTACATACAGTAACATAGAGACACTCAGCAGTACATACAGTAACATAGAGATACTCAGCAGTACATACAGTAACATAGACACTCAGTAGTACATACAGTAACATAGAGATACTCAGTAGTACATACAGTAACATAGACACTCAGTAGTACATACAGTAACATAGAGATACTCAGTAGTACATACAGTAACATAGACACTCAGTAGTACATACAGTAACATAGAGATACTCAGTAGTGCATTCAGTAACATAGACACTCAGTAGTACATACAGTAACATAGAGATACTCAGTAGTACATACAGTAACATAGACACTCAGTAGTACATACAGTAACATAGAGACACTCAGCAGTACATACAGTAACAGAGATACTCAGCAGTACATACAGTAACATAGACACTCAGTAGTACATACAGTAACATAGAGATACTCAGTAGTACATACAGTAACATAGACACTCAGTAGTACATACAGTAACATAGAGATACTCAGTAGTACATACAGTAACATAGTGATACTCAGTAGTACATACAGTAACATAGAGACACTCAGTAGTACATACAGTAACATAGACACTCAGTAGTACATACAGTAACATAGAGATACTCAGTAGTACATACAGTAACATAGTGATACTCAGTAGTACATACAGTAACATAGAGATACTCAGTAGTACATACAGTAACATAGAGACACTCAGCAGTACATACAGTAACATAGAGATACTCAGTAGTACATACAGTAACATAGACACTCAGTAGTACATACAGTAACATAGACACTCAGCAGTACATACAGTAACATAGAGACACTCAGTAGTACATACAGTAACATAGAGATACTCAGTAGTACATACAGTAACATAGACACTCAGTAGTACATACAGTAACATAGAGACACTCAGCAGTACATACAGTAACAGAGATACTCAGCAGTACATACAGTAACATAGACACTCAGTAGTACATACAGTAACATAGAGATACTCAGTAGTACATACAGTAACATAGTGATACTCAGTAGTACATACAGTAACATAGAGACACTCAGTAGTACATACAGTAACATAGAGATACTCAGTAGTACATACAGTAACATAGACACTCAGTAGTACATACAGTAACATAGAGATACTCAGCAGTACATACAGTAACATAGACACTCAGTAGTACATACAGTAACATAGAGATACTCAGTAGTGCATACAGTAACATAGACACTCAGTAGTACATACAGTAACATAGAGATACTCAGTAGTACATACAGTAACATAGACACTCAGTAGTACATACAGTAACATAGAGACACTCAGCAGTACATACAGTAACAGAGATACTCAGCAGTACATACAGTAACATAGACACTCAGTAGTACATACAGTAACATAGAGATACTCAGTAGTACATACAGTAACATAGACACTCAGTAGTACATACAGTAACATAGAGATACTCAGTAGTACATACAGTAACATAGTGATACTCAGTAGTACATACAGTAACATAGAGACACTCAGTAGTACATACAGTAACATAGACACTCAGTAGTACATACAGTAACATAGAGATACTCAGTAGTACATACAGTAACATAGTGATACTCAGTAGTACATACAGTAACATAGAGATACTCAGTAGTACATACAGTAACATAGAGACACTCAGCAGTACATACAGTAACATAGAGATACTCAGTAGTACATACAGTAACATAGACACTCAGTAGTACATACAGTAACATAGACACTCAGCAGTACATACAGTAACATAGAGACACTCAGTAGTACATACAGTAACATAGAGATACTCAGTAGTACATACAGTAACATAGACACTCAGTAGTACATACAGTAACATAGAGACACTCAGCAGTACATACAGTAACAGAGATACTCAGCAGTACATACAGTAACATAGACACTCAGTAGTACATACAGTAACATATAGATACTCAGTAGTACATACAGTAACATAGTGATACTCAGTAGTACATACAGTAACATAGAGACACTCAGTAGTACATACAGTAAGATAGAGATACTCAGTAGTACATACAGTGACATAGAGATACTCAGTAGTACATACAGTAACATAGATACTCAGTAGTACATACAGTAACATAGATACTCAGTAGTACTATATGTTTTAGTAATATTTGTGTACATGGACTCGAACTTCACTGGTCTTTCAACACATTCAGATCTAAATGTCGTTATAGTTATTCACATATATCTTCAGGTAGTTGTGCCCAAACTTTTGACTGGTGGTGTATGTCCCACATTTTTAGGGAGTACATGGAAGCGATCGTTGGGAAAGTTTTTCTCTTAGCTGCTGGTGCAGGACTGCTCACTGGACACGTTCTGGGTGTTTCCTAATTGACTCTGTAACCAGGCGGGTATGGTAACGGGCGCTGTGTGAACAGGTTCAGGCGAGGCAGGCGTTAATTATGCAGAGCGAGAGCAGAGCAGCGATAATAAGCAGGCGTTTGGTCTGATTAGAGGTGAAAGAACAGAAGGGGAATTCCTCCAGACTGGGTCCGGGCCAGTTCGGGAACACTCACAGCTCGGGAATGCTGCTCACTGATCAGAGTTACATCCAGAAACATGCTGACACCGTTATAATGATAAAAATACAAGAGGACTGAAACTGGATCAGTATCCGTATCTATGATCTATAAAATAAGAACTCCTGTAGAGGGCGGTGGTGAGTGATGTTTGTTTATTTGATGTTTGTTAATAACTCCTTTAGAGGGCGGTGGTGAGTGATGTTTGTTTATTTGATGTTAATAACTCCTGTAGAGGGCGGTGGTGAGTGATGTTTGTTTATTTGATGTTTGTTAATAACTCCTTTAGAGGGCGGTGGTGAGTGATGTTTGTTTATTTGATGTTTGTTAATAACTCCTTTAGAGGGCGGTGGTGAGTGATGTTTGTTTATTTGATGTTAATAACTCCTGTAGAGGGCGGTGGTGAGTGATGTTTGTTTATTTGATGTTTGTTAATAACTCCTTTAGAGGGCGGTGGTGAGTGATGTTTGTTTATTTGATGTTTGTTAATAACTCCTTTAGAGGGCGGGTGGTGAGTGATGTTTGTTTATTTGATGTTAATAACTCCTTTAGAGGGCGGTGGTGAGTGATGTGTGTTTATTTGATGTTTGTTAATAACTCCTGTAGAGGGCGGTGGTGAGTGATGTGTGTTTATTTGATGTTTGTTAATAACTCCTTTAGAGGGCGGTGGTGAGTGATGTTTGTTTATTTGATGTTTGTTAATAACTCCTTTAGAGGGCGGTGGTGAGTGATGTGTGTTTATTTGATGTTTGTTAATAACTCCTTTAGAGGGCGGTGGTGAGTGATGTTTGTTTATTTGATGTTTGTTAATAACTCCTTTAGAGGGCGGTGGTGAGTGATGTTTGTTTATTTGATGTTTGTTAATAACTCCTTTAGAGGGCGGTGGTGAGTGATGTTTGTTTATTTGATGTTAATAACTCCTTTAGAGGGCGGTGGTGAGTGATGTTTGTTTATTTGATGTTTGTTAATAACTCCTTTAGAGGGCGGTGGTGAGTGATGTTTGTTTATTTGATGTTTGTTAATAACTCCTGTAGAGGGCGGTGGTGAGTGATGTGTGTTTATTTGATGTTAATAACTCCTTTAGAGGGCGGTGGTGAGTGATGTTTGTTTATTTGATGTTTGTTAATAACTCCTTTAGAGGGCGGTGGTGAGTGATGTTTGTTTATTTGATGTTTGTTAATAACTCCTTTAGAGGGCGGTGGTGAGTGATGTGTGTTTATTTGATGTTTGTTAATAACTCCTTTAGAGGGCGGTGGTGAGTGATGTTTGTTTATTTGATGTTAATAACTCCTTTAGAGGGCGGTGGTGAGTGATGTGTGTTTATTTGATGTTAATAACTCCTTTAGAGGGCGGTGGTGAGTGATGTTTGTTTATTTGATGTTTGTTAATAACTCCTTTAGAGGGCGGTGGTGAGTGATGTTTGTTTATTTGATGTTTGTTAATAACTCCTTTAGAGGGCGGTGGTGGTGATGTGTGTTTATTTGATGTTAATAACTCCTTTAGAGGGCGGTGGTGAGTGATGTGTGTTTATTTGATGTTTGTTAATAATTCCTTTAGAGGGCGGTGGTGAGTGATGTTTGTTTATTTGATGTTTGTTAATAACTCCTGTAGAGAGCGGTGGTGAGTGATGTTTGTTTATTTGATGTTTGTTAATAACTCCTGTAGAGGGCGGTGGTGAGTGATGTGTGTTTATTTGATGTTAATAACTCCTTTAGAGGGCGGTGGTGAGTGATGTTTGTTTATTTGATGTTTGTTAATAACTCCTTTAGAGGGCGGTGGTGAGTGATGTTTGTTTATTTGATGTTTGTTAATAACTCTTTTAGAGGGCGGTGTTGAGTGATGTTTGTTTATTTGATGTTTGTTAACATATATATCTGTGTGAGAATCTTGTTTGACCAGTGGCCCATAGCAACCGTCAGCTGTAGAGAAATGTAAACAGTGATGAGTGGCGGCTGAGGTGAAGGATGTTTAACTCTCTAGATGTTTTGATGGTTGTGTTGTGGAATCACGCCCTGCGTTGAGGTTCAGTGGAACACAGCAGGAGGGTAAACGCCTGGAGCATCAACTGCTGTCTCTCACTGCTTCTGTCTCTTGTGTGAACCTGCAACGGGCCGGCTTTTCAGCCTGGTATGTGTTATAAACACACCCTGTTAGTCGCGACTGAAGATTCTCACCTCCATCCAGACGCATGCCGCTCCTCCACGAGACGCCTTCTCATCACAGAACCATGGAGAAGCAGGTAGAGCACCTGAGAACTTTTTACTTTCCTTATATATTGTATGGTTGTCTTCAGCACTAATAACACTATGCAGAACTTTCTCAGAACCTTCTCAGAACCTTTTAAGAACCTTCGCAGAACTTTCTCAGAACCTTCTCAGAACTTATCAGAACCTTCTCAGAACTCTCTCAGAACCTTCTCAGAACTTTCTTAGAACCTTCTCAGAACTTTCTCAGAACTTTCTCAGAACCTTCTCAGAACTTTCTCAGGCGGCAGATCTTTGGTTTAACAGTATGTGTGAAATCGCTGAGTAATGATGAAGAAACAAAGAGAACATTCAGGCTGAGCTGTTCGGTTCCAGGCGAGTGGAGTCTTGAACAGACGTGAATATGCAGTACAGTTACTTTCCAGTCAAGCAAAACAAACATAAACAAACAAATCAGTGCTGTCCAATGAAAAACAAGTACCTGCAATACAGTAACTTTACAGGAGAGGTATTTTGATTATTTTGGGCCATGGTTAGTATGGTGATGTAGTGGTTAGTACGTTGGTGTAGTGGTTAGTATGGTGGTGTAGTGGTTAGTATGGTGATGTAGTGGTTAGTACGGTGATGTAGTGGTTAGTACGGTGGTGTAGTGGTCAGTACGGTGGTGTAGTGGTTAGTATGGTGGTGTAGTGGTCAGTATGGTGGTGTAGTGGTTAGTATGGTGGTGTAGTGGTTAGTATGGTGGTGTAGTGGTTAGTACGGTGGTGTAGTGGTTAGTACGGTGGTGTAGTGGTTAGTATGGTGGTGTAGTGGTCAGTATGGTGGTGTAGTGGTTAGTATGGTGGTGTAGTGGTTAGTATGGTGGTGTAGTGGTCAGTATGGTGGTGTAGTGGTTAGTATGGTGGTGTAGTGGTTAGTATGGTGGTGTAGTGGTCAGTATGGTGGTGTAGTGGTCAGTATGGTGGTGTAGTGGTTAGTATGGTGGTGTAGTGGTTAGTACGGTGGTGTAGTGGTTAGTACGGTGGTGTAGTGGTTAGTACGGTGGTGTAGTGGTTAGTATGGTGGTGTAGTGGTTAGTATGGTGGTGTAGTGGTTAGTATGGGGGTGTAGTGGTTAGTACGGTGGTGTAGTGGTCAGTATGGTGGTGTAGTGGTTAGTATGGTGGTGTAGTGGTTAGTAAGGTGGTGTAGTGGTTAGTACGGTGGTGTAGTGGTCAGTACGGTGGTGTAGTGGTTAGTACGGTGGTGTAGTGGTTGGTATGGTGGTGTAGTGGTTAGTATGGTGGTGTAGTGGTTAGTACGGTGGTGTAGTGGTTAGTACGGTGGTGTAGTGGTTGGTATGGTGGTGTAGTGGTTAGTACGGTGGTGTAGTGGTTAGTACGGTGGTGTAGTGGTTAGTACGGTGGTGTAGTGGTTAGTACGGTGGTGTAGTGGTCAGTACGGTGGTGTAGTGGTCAGTATGGTGGTGTAGTAGTTAGTATGGTGATGTAGTGGTTAGTATGGTGGTGTAGTGGTTAGTACGGTGGTGTAGTGGTCAGTATGGTGGTGTAGTGGTTAGTATGGTGGTGTAGTGGTCAGTATGGTGGTGTAGTGGTCAGTATGGTGGTGTAGTAGTTAGTATGGTGGTGTAGTGGTTAGTATGGTGATGTAGTGGTTAGTATGGTGGTGTAGTGGTTAGTACGGTGGTGTAGTGGTCAGTATGGTGGTGTAGTGGTTAGTATGGTGGTGTAGTGGTCAGTGTGGTGGTGTAGTGGTCAGTATGGTGGTGTAGTGGTCAGCACTGTCTCCTCACAGTAAGGTGATCTGGGTTGGATTCCCGGTCTGGGTGGTTCTGTGTGGAGTGTTTATGGTCTCTCTGTGTTTGAGTGGGTTCCTCCGGGTTCTCCGGTTTCCTCCCACAGTCCAAACACATGCATGTTAGGATCCTCACTCTAGACTGAATGTAGGTGTGAGTGTGAGTGTGTGTAGGTGTGAGTGTGAGTGTGTGTGAGTGTGTGTTGGCCATGTGATGGACTGATGACCTGTTCATGGTGTACTGTGTTAAGTGGAAGATGTATATGCTGGTCTATGAAGGATAGTTAGCAGAGTAGTTCTTCAGATCTTCATCATCCTCACTAAGCCTGTGAGGCTGGTCACAGTTAAAGGTCTCAGTCTGGATCTGGAATGTACTGTGTTCTCTCCCACAGACCACCACAAAACAGTTGGGAGTTTTTTAAGGAATATCTAAAAGGGCCAGAAGTCGTTGGGAAAGGCTTGTGGTGGAAACCAAACATGTTGTTTCCTACTTACTGTGGAGCCGTTAGCTGTTTTCGAGCGCAGCGCAGCTTTCACAGAGTAAAAATAGAACGTTATTTCTGACCCTGCGTTCCTGAGAACTGACCACTGCTGGACGTTTTCTGTTTGGCTTGTAAGGTCTGAAGGAATATCAGAGGTTAGACTAGGTCAGATGCTTGCAGACAGGCTCAGCCTGGACTTGTGGCTTCCTAGCATCTCTGATGGAGCTGTTGGAGGCAGTTGTTCTTTGGGTGGTCAGAGTTTGTTTCTTGTCCAGATCCGGCTCAGGAGGCTGATATATCTCTGTGCATTTCTGGGGCAAAGCAATCGGTTCCAGGTCAGTGGCTTTTCCGCCCTCCCAGATCAGCAACCTGCACCTTATATGCATGTGTTCATGCGGTGTAGGAGGTGTGACTGTATATGATGTGGGGTCAGTGTGTGGTGTAGGAGGTGTGACTGTATATGATGTGGGGTCAGTGTGTGGTGTAGGAGGTGTGACTGTATATGATGTGGGGTCAGTGTGTGGTGTAGGAGGTGTGACTGTATATGATGTGGGGTCAGTGTGTGGTGTAGGAGGTGTGACTGTATATGATGTGGGGTCAGTGTGTGGTGTAGGAGGTGTGACTGTATATGATGTGGGGTCAGTGTGTGGTGTAGGAGGTGTGACTGTATATGATGTGGGGTCAGTGTGTGGTGTAGGAGGTGTGACTGTATATGATGTGTGGTCAGTGTGAGGTGTAGGAGGTGTGACTGTATATGGTGTGTGGTCAGTGTGAGGTGTAGGAGGTGTGACTGTATATGGTGTGGGGTCAGTGTGTGGTGTAGGAGGTGTGACTGTATATGGTGTGGGGTCAGTGTGTGGTGTAGGAGGTGTGACTGTATATGGTGTGGGGTCAGTGTGAAGTGTAGGAGGTGTGACTGTATATGATGTGGGGTCAGTGTGAGGTGTAGGAGGTGTGACTGTATATGATGTGGGGTCAGTGTGTGGTGTAGGAGGTGTGACTGTATATGGTGTGGGGTCAGTGTGAGGTGTAGGAGGTGTGACTGTATATGGTGTGGGGTCAGTGTGAGGTGTAGGAGGTGTGACTGTATATGGTGTGGGGTCAGTGTGAGGTGTAGGAGGTGTGACTGTATATGGTGTGGGGTCAGTGTGTGGTGTAGGAGGTGTGACTGTATATGATGTGGGGTCAGTGTGAGGTGTAGGAGGTGTGACTGTATATGGTGTGGGGTCAGTGTGTGGTGTAGGAGGTGTGACTGTATATGATGTGGGGTCAGTGTGAGGTGTAGGAGGTGTGACTGTATATGATGTGGGGTCAGTGTGTGGTGTAGGAGGTGTGACTGTATATGACGTGGGGTCAGTGTGTGGTGTAGGAGGTGTGACTGTATATGATGTGGGGTCAGTGTGTGGTGTAGGAGGTGTGACTGGTATATGATGTGGGGTCAGTGTGAGGGTGTAGGAGGTGTGACTGTATATGATGTGGGGTCAGTGTGAGGTGTAGGAGCTGTGACTGGTATATGATGTGGGGTCAGTGTGAGGTGTAGGAGCTGTAACTGTATATGATGTGGGGGTCAGTGTGTGGTGTAGGAGGTGTGACTGTATATGATGTGGGGTCAGTGTGAGGTGTAGGAGGTGTGGACTGTATATGGTGTGGGGTCAGTGTGTGGTGTAGGAGGTGTGACTGTATATGATGTGGGGTCAGTGTGTGGTGTAGGAGCTGTGACTGTATATGATGTGGGGTCAGTGTGAGGTGTAGGAGGTGTGACTGTATATGATGTGGGGTCAGTGTGTGGTGTAGGAGGTGTGACTGTATATGGTGGTGGGGTCAGTGTGTGGTGTAGGAGGTGTGACTGTATATGGTGTGGGGTCAGTGTGAGGTGTAGGAGGGTGTGACTGTATATGATGTGGGGTCAGTGTGAGGTGTAGGAGGTGTGACTGTATATGATGTGTGTGTGTAGGAGGTGTGACTGTATATGATGTGAGGTCAGTGTGAGGTGTAGGAGGTGTGACTGTATATGATGTGGGGTCAGTGTGAGGGTGTAGGAGGTGAGCTGTATATGGGTGTGGGGGTCAGTGTGTGGTGTAGGAGGGTGTGACTGTATATGATGTGGGGGGTCAGTGTGTGGTGTAGGAGGTGTGACTGTATATGTGTGGGGTCAGTGTGAGGGTAGGAGGTGTGACTGTATATGGTGTGGGGTCAGTGTGAGGTGTAGGAGGTGTGACTGTATATGGGTGTGGGGTCAGTGTGAGGTGTAGGAGGTGTGACTGTATATGGTGTGGGGTCAGTGTGTGGTGTAGAGGTGTGACTGTATATGATGTGGGGTCAGTGTGAGGTGTAGGAGGTGTGACTGTATATGGAGGTGGGGTCAGTGTGTGGTGTAGGAGGTGTGACTGTATATGATGTGGGGTCAGTGTGAGGTGTAGGAGGTGTGACTGTATATGATGTGGGGTCAGTGTGTGGTGTAGGAGGTGTGACTGTATATGACGTGGGGTCAGTGTTGGTGGTAGGAGGTGTGACTGTATATGATGTGGGGTCAGTGTGTGGTGTAGGAGGTGTGACTGTATATGATGTGGGGTCAGTGTGAGGTGTAGGAGGTGTGACTGTATATGATGTGGGGTCAGTGTGAGGTGTAGGAGCTGTGACTGTATATGATGTGGGGTCAGTGTGAGGTGTAGGAGCTGTAACTGTATATGATGTGGGGTCAGTGTGTGGTGTAGGAGGTGTGACTGTATATGATGTGGGGTCAGTGTGAGGTGTAGGAGGTGTGACTGTATATGGTGTGGGGTCAGTGTGTGGTGTAGGAGGTGTGACTGTATATGATGTGGGTCAGTGTGTGGTGTAGGAGCTGTGACTGTATATGATGTGGGGTCAGTGTGAGGTGTAGGAGCTGTGACTGTATAGGATGTGGGGTCAGTGTGTGGTGTAGGAGGTGTGACTGTATATGGTGTGGGGTCAGTGTGTGGTGTAGGAGGTGTGACTGTATATGGTGTGGGGTCAGTGTGAGGTGTAGGAGGTGTGACTGTATATGATGTGGGGTCAGTGTGAGGTGTAGGAGGTGTGACTGTATATGATGTGTGGTGTAGGAGGTGTGACTGTATATGATGTGAGGTCAGTGTGAGGTGTAGGAGGTGTGACTGTATATGATGTGGGGTCAGTGTGAGGTGTAGGAGGTGTGACTGTATATGGTGTGGGGTCAGTGTGTGGTGTAGGAGGTGTGACTGTATATGATGTGGGGTCAGTGTGTGGTGTAGGAGGTGTGACTGTATATGATGTGGGGTCAGTGTGTGGTGTAGGAGGTGTGACTGTATATGATGTGGGGTCAGTGTGTGGTGTAGGAGGTGTGACTGTATATGATGTGTGGTGTAGGAGGTGTGACTGTATATGATGTGTGGTCAGTGTGTGGTGTAGGAGGTGTGACTGTATATGATGTGGGGTCAGTGTGAGGTGTAGGAGGTGTGACTGTATATGATGTGGGTCAGTGTGTGGTTGTAGGAGGTGTGACTGTATATGATGTGGGGTCAGTGTGTGGTGTAGGAGGTGTGACTGTATATGATGTGGGGTCAGTGTGAGGTGTAGGAGGTGTGACTGTATATGGTGTGGGGTCAGTGTGAGGTGTAGGAGGTGTGGACTGTATATGGTGTGGGGTCAGTGTGTGGTGTAGGAGGTGTGACTGTATATGATGTGGGGTCAGTGTGAGGTGTAGGAGGTGTGGACTGTATATGATGTGGGGTCAGTGTGAGGTGTAGGAGGTGTGACTGTATATGATGTGGGGTCAGTGTGTGGTGTATGAGGTGTGATTGTATATGGTGTGGGGTCAGTGTGTGGTGTAGGAGGTGTGACTGTATATGATGTAGGGTCAGTGTGTGGGTGTAGGAGGTGTGACTGTATATGATGTGGGGTCAGTGTGTGGTGTAGGAGGTGTGACTGTATATGATGTGGGGGTTCAGTGTGTGGTGTAGGAGGTGTGACTGTATATGATGTGGGGGTCAGTGTGAGGTGTAGGAGGTGTGACTGTATATGATGTGGGGTCAGTGTGAGGTGTAGGAGGGTAACTGTATATGGGTGTGGGGTCAGTTTGTGGTGTAGGAGGTGTGACTGTATATGATGTGGGGTCAGTGTGAGGTGTAGGAGGTGTGACTGTATATGATGTGGGGGTCAGTGTGAGGTGTAGGAGGTGTGACTGTATATGATGTGGGGGTCAGTGTGTGGGTGTGGGGGGGTGTGTGTCTATGAAGGGGGTGTGTCAGTGTGTGGTGTTAGGAGGGTGTGACTGTATATGATGTGGGGTCAGTGTGTGGTGTAGAGGTGTGACTGTATATGACTGTGGGGTCAGTGTGAGTGTAGGAGGTGTGACTGTATATGAATGTGGGTCAGTGTGAAGTGTAGGGGGGTGTGACTGTATATCATGTGGGGTCAGTGTGAGGTGTAGGAGGTGTGACTGTATATGGTGTGGGGTCAGTGTGAGGTGTAGGAGGTGTGACTGTATATGATGTGGGGTCAGTGTGTGGTGTAGGAGGTGTGACCTGTAGATGAGTGGGGTCTGTGTGTGGTGTAGGAGGTGTGGACTGTATATGGTGTGGGGTCAGGGTGAGGTGTAGGAGGTGTGACCTGTAAATGATGTGGGGTCAGTGTGAGGTGTAGGAGGTGTACTGTATATGATGTGGGGTCAGTGTGTGGTGTAGGAGGTGTGACTGTATATGATGTGGGGTCAGTGTGTGGTGTAGGAGGTGTGACTGTATATGAGTGGGGTCAGTGTGAGGTGTAGGAGTTGTGACTGTATATGGTGTGGGGTCAGTGTGAGGTGTAGGAGGTGTGACTGTATATGATGTGGGGTCAGTGTGAGGTGTAGGAGGTGTGACTGAGTATATGAGTGGGTCAGTGTGAGGTGTAGTGAGTTGTGACTGTATATGTGTGGGGGTGAGGTGTGAGGGTGTGGGTTGACTGTATCTGATGTGGGAGTGTGAGGTGTAAGGTGTGACTGTATATGGTGTGGGGTCAGTGTGTGGAGTGTAGGAGGTGTGACTGATATGATGTGGGGTCAGTGTGTGTGTAGAGGTGTGACTGTATATGATGTGGGGTCAGTGTGGTGTAGTAGGATGTGACTGTATATGATGTGGGGTCAGTGTGAGGTGTAGGAGGTGTGACTGTATATGATGTGGGGTCAAGTGTGTGAAGGTGTACTGTGACTGTTATGGTGTGGGTCAGTGTGTGGTGTAGGAGTGTGACTGTATATGATGTGGGGTCAGTGTGAGGTGTAGGAGGTTGTGGACTGTATATGATGTGGGGTCAGTGTGTGGTGTATGAGGTGTGACTGTATATGGTGTGGGTCAGTGTGTGGTGTAGGAGGTGTGACTGTATATGATGTAGGGTCAGTGTGTGGTGTAGGAGGTGTGACTGTATATGATGTGGGGTCAGTGTGTGGTGTAGGAGGTGTGTGACTGTATATGATGTGGGTCAGTGTGTGGTGTAGGAGGTGTTGATGTATATGATGTGGGGTCAGTGTGAGGTGTAGGAGGTGTGACTGTATATGATGTGGGGTCAGTGTGAGGTGTGTGTAGGAGGTGTAACTGTATATGGTGTGGGGTCAGTTTGTGGTGTAGGAGGTGTGACTGTATATGATGTGGGTCAGTGTGAGGTGTAGGAGGGTGACTGTATATGATGTGGGTCAGTGTGAGGTGTAGGAGGTGTGACTGTATATGATGTGGGTCAGTGTGTGGTGTAGGAGGTGGTGACTGTATATGATGGGGTCAGTGTGTGGTGTAGGAGGTGTGACTGTATATGATGTGGGGTCAGTGTGAGGTGTAGGAGGTGTGATGTATATGATGTGGGGTCAGTGGAAGTGTAGGGGGTGTGACTGTATATGATGTGGGGTCAGTGTGAGGTGTAGGAGGTGTGACTGTATATGGTGTGGGTCAGTGTGAGGTGTAGGTAGGAGGTGTGACTGTATATGATGTGGGGTCAGTGTGTGGTGTAGGAGGTGTGACTGTATATGATGTGGGGTCAGTGTGTGGGTGTAGGAGGTGTGACTGTATAGGTGTGTGGGGTCAGGGTGAGGTGTAGGAGGTGTGAGTGAATGATGATGTGGGGTCAGTGTGAGGTGTAGGAGGTGTGACTGTATATGATGTGGGGTCAGTGTGTGGTGTAGGAGGTGTGTGACTGTTTATGATGTGGGGTCAGTGTGTGGTGTAGGAGGTGTGACTGTATATGATGTGGGGTCAGTGTGAGGTGTAGGAGTTGTGACTGTATATGGTGGGGGTCAGTGTGAGGTGTAGGAGGTGTGACTGTATATGATGTGGGGTCAGTGTGAGGTTGTAGGAGGTGTGACTGTATATGATGTGGGGTCAGTGTGAGGTGTAGGAGGTGTGACTGTATATGATGTGGGGTCAGTGTGAGGTGTAGGAGGTGTGGTTGACTGTATATGATGTGGGGTCAGTGTGAGGTGTAGAAGCTGTGACTGTATATGGTGTGGGGTCAGTGTGTGGTGTAGGAGGTGTGACTGTATATGATGTGGGGTCAGTGTGTGGTGTAGGAGGTGTGACTGTATATGATGTGGGGTCAGTGTGTGGTGTAGTAGGTGTGACTGTATATGATGTGGGGTCAGTGTGAGGTGTAGGAGGTGTGACTGTATATGATGTGGGGTCAGTGTGTGGTGTAGGAGGTGTGACTGTATATGGTGTGGGGTCAGTGTGAGGTGTAGGAGGTGTGACTGTATATGGTGTGGGGTCAGTGTGTGGTGTAGGAGTTGTGACTGTATATGATGTGGGGTCAGTGTGAGGTGTAGAGCTGGTGTCCGACTGTCCGGGACAGAGGAGGACAGTACATCCGGAGAGGCATGTGCTGAGGAGCCACTGCGCCAAGGATAAGGCCCTGCTGGCCAAAACGATGGACAGGCCAGAACTCCATGTACGCTGTTCGGTCTGGGCTGTGTGTGCAGACCCTTGTGTGTGGGGGGGTTGGGTGGTCTTCCACTGGCTGTGCTGCCCTGAGTGACTCTTGGGAGAGGCCACGCTGTTGGTAAGCAGAGGGCTGTTATTGTTGTACTGTTGTTGTTGCTGTTAATGTTGTACTGTTGTTGTTGCTGTTGTTGATGTGTAGTGGTGGTGGTGCTGTTATTGTTGTACTTTTGTTGGTGTGTAGTTGTTGTTGCTGTTATTGTTGTACTAGTGTGTAGTGGTGGTGTTGGGTTGGTGTGTAGTGGTGGTGTTGGGTTGGTGTGTAGTGGTGGTGATATGTTGGAGATGTGTAGTGGTGGTGTTGGGTTGGTGTGTAGTGGTGGTGTTGGGTTGGTGTGTATTGGTGGTGTTGGGTTGGTGTGTAGTGGTGATGTGTTGTAGATGTGTAGTGGTGGTGTTGGGTGGTGTGTAGTGGTGGTGTTGTGAGTGGAGATGTGTAGTGGTGGTATTGGGTTGGTGTGTAGTGGTGGTGTTGGGTTGGTGTGTAGTGGTGGTGTTGGGTTGGTGTGTAGTGGTGATGTTGTGTTGTAGATGTGTAGTGGTGGTGTTGGGTTGGTGTGTAGTGGGGATGTTGTGTTGTAGATGTGTAGTGGTGGTGTTGGGTTGGTGTGTAGTGGTGATGTTGTGTTGGAGATGTGTAGTGGTGGTGTTGGGTTGGTGTGTAGTGGTGGTGTTGGGTTGGTGTGTATTGGTGGTGTTGGGTTGGTGTGTAGTGGTGATGTGTTGTAGATGTGTAGTGGTGGTGTTGGGTTGGTGTGTAGTGGTGGTGTTGTGTTGGAGATGTGTAGTGGTGGTATTGGGTTGGTGTGTAGTGGTGGTGTTGGGTTGGTGTGTAGTGGTGGTGTTGGGTTGGTGTGTAGTGGGGATGTTGTGTTGTAGATGTGTAGTGGTGGTGTTGGGTTGGTGTGTAGTGGTGATGTTGTGTTGGAGATGTGTAGTGGTGGTGTTGGGTTGGTGTGTAGTGGGGATGTTGTGTTGTAGATGTGTAGTGGTGGTGTTGGGTTGGTGTGTAGTGGTGGTGTTGTGTTGGAGATGTGTAGTGGTGGTATTGGGTTGGTGTGTAGTGGTGGTGTTGGGTTGGTGTGTAGTGGTGGTGTTGGGTTGGTGTGTAGTGGTGATGTTGTGTTGGAGATGTGTAGTGGTGGTGTTGATAGATCAGTCTGATTGCGTGAAGGACAAAGGAGTTTTTGAGTCTGCTGGTTCTGCACTTGGGTCGGAGCAGTCGGTCACTGAACAGACTCCTCTGGTTGCTGATGACGGTGTGCAGAGGATGACTGGCATCGTCCATAATGTCCAGAAGTTTGTCCTTTGTCTTCTTCTCTGCCACCGTCACCAGAGAGTCCAGTTTCAGGCCGATCACTGAGCCAGCCCGCCTGATAAGTTTGTCCAGCCTGGATGTGTCCTTCTTGGATGTGCTGCCTCCTCAGAACACCACGGTGTAAAACAGGACACTGGCCACCACAGACTGATAGAACATCCACAGGAGTTTCCTGCAGATGGCAAAGGACTGCAGCCTCCTCAGAAAGTACAGCCTACTCTGTCCTTTCCTGTACAGGTGCTCAGTGTTAGCAGTCCAGTCTAGCCTGCTGTCCAGCCACAGCCCGAGGTACTTGTAGGACTCCACAGTCTCCACCTCAGCTCCCTCTATCCGAACTGGTTTGTGACCTTGGTCTGGACCGTCCCAAAGTCAATGACCAGTTCCTGGTCTTTGAGGTGTTGAGCTGCAGGTGGTTGCTGTGGCACCAAACAGCAAAGTTCCTCACCAGGCTCCTGTACTCCTCCTCTCGATCATCCCTGATACACCCCACAATAGCTGTGTCATCAGCAAACCTACTACCTGTTGTGTTGGAGATGTGTAGTGGTGGTGTTGGGTTGGTGGTGGTGTTGGGTTGATGTGTAGTGGTGGTGTTGGGTTGGTGTGTAGTGGTGGTGTTGTGTTGGAGATGTGTAGTGGTGGTGTTGGGTTGGTGTGTAGTGGTGGTGTTGGGTTGGTGTGTAGTGGTGGTGTTGGGTTGATGTGTAGTGGTGGTGTTGGGTTGGTGGTGGTGTTGGGTTGATGTGTAGTGGTGGTGTTGGGTTGGTGTGTAGTGGTGGTGTTGTGTTGGAGATGTGTAGTGGTGGTGTTGGGTTGGTGTGTAGTGGTGGTGTTGGGTTGGTGTGTAGTGGTGGTGTTGGGTTGATGTGTAGTGGTGGTGTTGGGTTGGTGTGTAGTGGTGGTGTTGTGTTGGAGATGTGTAGTGGTGGTGTTGGGTTGGAGATGTGTAGTGGTGGTGTTGGGTTGGAGATGTGTAGTGGTGGTGTTGTGTTGGAGATGTGTAGTGGTGGTGTTGGGTTGGAGATGTGTGGTGAAGGTGTTGGGTTGGTGTGTAGTGGTGGTGTTGTGTTGGAGATGTGTAGTGGTGGTGTTGGGTTGGTGTGTAGTGGGGGTGTTGGTTGGTGTGTAGTGGTGGTGTTGGGTTGGTGTGTATGTGGTGGTGTTGGGTTGGTGTGTAGTGGTGGTGTTGTGTTGGAGATGTGTAGTGGTGGTGTTGGGTTGGAGATGTGTGGTGAAGGTGTTGGGTTGGTGTGTAGTGGTGGTGTTGTGTTGGAGATGTGTAGTGGTGGTGTTGGGTTGGTGTGTAGTGGCTGGGTTTCGCCCCCCGGTAGTCCGTAGTATCCCGTGTGCCAGACAGACTCCATCTGTCTGGGAAAAGCCTGGTTAACTGCTTTGGCCTCACCACAAAGAAGGACTCCCCCCGGACCCCTTTTGTTTCACCATTTGCCTCGTCCCTTTGTTTTTATGTGGTCCCCCGGGGGCGTCCCCCTGGTTAATGTAAGCAGAGTCCGTGAAATAACCCCCTCCCCCTCCTCCCCGGCGACAGTGATGGGCGGGGCTACGGCGGATAGGTGACAGTGTTTTGTTTAGTGGTTTAGTGGTCCTCCATGTGCTTCAGGCTGGCCGTCCACCTCCAAATGACCACTCGCTCCTGCTGGATCTCAGACTGCGCCTCATGTAAGTTGTGATCAGTGTGAGTTTGGCTTAAACTCAGTTTAACTGCTGACCTACTTATTTTGATTCTGACTGAGATGTTCTGACCCGGTGTCTCCGTTTGGGCTGGTATTGTTTTATGGAGGTTGTGTTGTTTCGGTCTGGTGTCCATGCGCTGGTCATCTGTACCACTTTAAGCTGTTTGTTGAGTGGAGGGTTTGTGTTTACCATCTTTATTAACATTTATTTCCTATTTTCTTTTCATTGTTTGCCAATATACTATATTATATATAGAATGTGCACACACACACACACACACACACACACACACACACACACACACACATATATATATATATAGTGTGTATAATGTAGTGTGTGCACAGTTATATGCATAGGTTTGTCAAATTCCATATTTTGTTAATTTCCATATTTGTGAAAATAAGTAACATCCTCTGATATTTATAGTGTATCATGTTATTTGTTGAGTTGAACAAAATAAAATATAACACATGAAATGTGCTATAATTATTGTACAGGTCACATTTGATATTAATTATTTCCAGTTTGTATAATTCAGCAAATAATATGTGTTGTGGCAAAAATATATGTATTTATGCTATATTATATGGATAAAGCCTGTATATATCTGAGGTAACTTATCTGATCAGTAAGAGTCTGATCACCAGTAAGAAGAGCAGATCTGATTAGAACAGATGTAAATAATCAGACATACAATACAAAGTAAGATGAATATGTTATTGTGAGAGAAGTAGATCAGATCTTGATCCAGTTTGAAGAACAAAGTTCTTACTCTATTAGTACTGTTTAATATTTAATAATAAAGTGTTTACTAAGTAAACAAAAACTTCCTGTCTGAAGCTTTAATATATAATAATGTTCCCCAGTGTGTAACAGGTTTGCACAGTACAATATATATATATGATTTTCAGCCCCAGAATTGAAACAGGGCTGATTTTCTTTCATGTTAACCCAAAAGAATTACGCCGAAAGCAGCTCTGTGGTCAGAAACTGACCACTTCTTAATGCTTTATGGTGACTGTACACCAGCGAGGTGGAGGGGTTTCTGATAAAGTGGCTGTAGATGGTATAAGTACAGTAGCAGCTGAGCTTCTGTGCTGTAACTGAGCTCTGGAGCATCACATGGTCGGAGAACTCTGCCAAGGACAGTGTGTGTTCACTGCATCGCCGAGCGTCTGTCTCAAACCGGTTCCATCGTAAGACTGATGATGGAATTTTCATCGGCTTTCATTACCAGCAGCTCATAGCAGGAAATAGAAAGGAGAAGAAAAACAGAGGGACTCGTCAGACTTTCCGAGTCTGTGACTTTAAAAGGCTTCTAGTGAGTCAGCGCTTATGGAGGAATGGGCTCGGCCTACGTGTGGGCGAGAATTGGCCAGGTTTGTGCACTACACACTCGAAACTTCTCCTCCAATCAGCCGAGACTCCTTTACTTTTAGTGCTGGAGCTCAATGGTAGCTTATACCCCACCATGATTATGGTGACCTTCAAGGCCCTCTAGGTCTTCAGAGAAGGTCCAGTGTGGCTGTATTGTAGTAGGTGCTTGTGCATTTATATGAGTCCTAACAATAGATTCAAACAAATAACATAGATAATAAATATAATCTTTACTCCATGTATTGAACAGAGCCAACAGAAGTCTGGTCTTCATCTCACACAGCCAATCAGAAATCCAGCCAATTAGAAACAAGGTCAATCAGAAACCTAGCATATCAAAATCCCGGCCCATTAGAAACCAGTCCAACCAAAAAACAGATCAATCAGAAATCAGTCTATTAGAAAAAATTCAGTCAGAAACCAGTCCAATCAGAAACCAGTCAATCTAAAATTAGTTAAATCAGAAACCATTACAATCAGAAACCAGCTGCCCAATCAGAAATCAGCCTAATCAGAAATCAGTGCAATTAGATATCAGTCAATCAAAAACCAGTCCAATCAGAAATGCAGCCAATTAGAAACCAGTCTAATCAGAAACCAGTCCAATGAGAAATCCGGTCCATTAGAAACCAGTCCAATCAGAAACCAGGCCGATCAGAAATCAGTCTACTAGGAATCAGTTTAATTAAAAACCATTCCAATCAAAAATTAGTCAAATCAGAAATCAGCCCGACCAGAAACTATTACAATCAAAAATCAGTAGCCCAATCAGAAATCAGTCCAATCAGAAATCAGTCTAATCAGAAATCAGTCTAATCAGAAATCAGTCCAATCAGAAATCAGTCAGTCAGAAATCAGTCAGTCAGAAATCAGTCAGTCAGAAACCAGTCCAATCAAAAACCAGTCTATTTTTTCACATTTGTAGATGAATGCCATGTTTCAGTTAAACAAGCTGACTGAGAACCCCAGAAGCTCTCTGAGAAACATCTGCTGAAGCTTATTAGGCTGGAAGATGTTCCAGATCAAGGTTGGTCTTTGGACAGCGACGATACATTTACAAGGATCTGCAGGCCCCTCCTAATGCTAACTTACCTAAAGACCACCTGGATGAGCCAAAAGGTTACTCAAATGATACTATGTGGATGGATAAGACAAAAACGGACCCTCATGCCTAAAATGGAAAACAGGTTATCAGAATATAAGAACCTCCTCCTGTCTGTGAAACATGGTGGTGGCAGTATTACAGTGTGGGTCTGCTCTGCTGATGATTAAACAGGACCTTCATTTAACGGAGCTATAAAATTCCGAATAGTGTCAAGAAGTTCTAGAGAGGAATGTTGGCAAATCCATGTGTCTGGCAGGTTGTTGGAATTTCTGGTGATCCAGAGGTGAAGGTCATTAGACTGTCCTGTAAAAGTCCATCAGATGAACTGGCTCTGCTAGTTAACTTCTTGACCAGCCTTACAGTCAAAGACTGGCAGTGATGGGCAGAGATGGGCAGTGATGGGCAGTGATGGGCAGTGATGATTGCAGTCAGTAAGACCCTTCGTGTTGAAGAGGTCAGTTGGGGTCAGACTGGTGGGCCATAAACCCGCCCCTGTAGTTTTGGGTGGTGGAAACCTTTTAAAACCAGTTGTGGTTTCCTGTCTCACTCTGTCCAACAGCAGAGAACAAAAACTGACCACTGTGTGAGAGAGAAGGGATTAGCGTCACAAGTGCCAAGATGTACCGCGGCGCGCCCACCTAACACCATGGTAACGGCGGGAATGAGCTCCTGCCTTCTGCCAGTCTTCACATACACACACTCACTTCTTAGCAGGACGTCCTTCTTCAAAGGACTTCCTTCTCCACGTACAGGAACGCCGTCCAAACTCTCAACGGGAAGGACAAATCTAAAATGTCAAATAAAGTAAGCAGTCCAATCAGAAACCAGTCCAATCTGAAACCCAGCCATTCAGAAACCCAGCCAATTAGAAACCAGGCCAATCAGAAACCCGGCCAATCAAAAACCAGTCCAATCAAAAACCAGGCCAATCAGAAATCTGTCTATTAGAAATCAGTTCAGTCAGAAACAAGTCCAATCAGAAATCAGTCAATATAAAATCCGACTAAAAAGAAAAAAGTTAAATCAGAAACCAGTTCGGTCAGACACCAGTCACTGACACCAGTCTCTCAGAAATTAGTCAAATCAGAAATCAGCCCGATCAGAAACCATTACAATCAGAAACCAGCTGCCCAATCAGAAACCCAGCCAATCAGAAATCAGTCTATTAGAAAGCAGTTCAATTAATAACCAGTCCAATCAGAAATTAGTCAAATCAGAAATCAGTCCAATCAGAAATCAGTCAGTCAGAAACCAGTCCAATCAGAAACCAGTCTATTTAGAAACCAATCCAATCATAAACTAGTCCAATCAGAAACCAGTTCAGTCAGAAACCAGTCCAATCAGAAACTCTAAGCTATACTCAGTGTAAGCTATACTTGTTAGCTCCAGTACTAATTTGATTTAGCGTTGAACTGTCTTTTCAAACACCCAACAGAATTCACAAAACACTCCATCACCGTAATCCCCACGGCGACTCCAGCACCAACGCCAGCGCGAGTGTTAGCGCGAGTGTTAGCGCGGCTCACGCCAGATTACCGTCACCAGAACTTCTCAGATGTTCAATCTTCTCACTGAGAATCCCTCCAGCTCGGGTTTCAAACAGAAACACAGAGCTGAGGCTTCGCGGTGAGAGCCCAGCTACGCGGTTCCGCTGATCCTCCGGACCTCCGAGTACCAGGACCTCCACAGTGAAGCGGTTCAGCTCCACTTCACCAACCGAGGCCGAGTCAGTAGGTCTGCAGGGCTGTGACGAAGCCTCTGTGGCGCTGCAGCGCTGTTTCTTAGGCTCCGCTGGAACTCAGCTATGTGCTGCTCAAGTCTGGCCCGGCGGCATCGGGACGCTGCCCGAGTGGAAAATGTGAACTCAGGCAGCTTCGGTTTTATTGATCTGCGCTGCAGTGCGTACGAGAACCAGCAACCCAGAGGCTGGGCTGGAGAAACGAGTCAGGCTTGGAGTCCATGTGACTCAACCGAGTGACTCTAAGGCCCGAAACCCCAAG
>CM038709.1:48829116-48861616 GCA_021613375.1 Megaleporinus macrocephalus
CACTAATCAGGAATAATACTGAAATACACTAATCGGGAATAATACTGAAATACACTAATCGGGAATAATACTGAAATACACTAATCAGGAATACTACTGAAATACACTAATCAGGAATACTACTGAAATACACTAATCAGGAATAATACTGAAATACACTAATCGGGAATAATACTGAAATACACTAATCGGGAATAATACTGAAATACACTAATCAGGAATAATACTGAAATTAATCAGGAATACTACTGAAATACACTAATCAGGAATAATACTGAAATACACTAATCAGGAATACTACTGAAATACACTAATCAGGAATAATACTGAAATACATTAATCGGGAATAATACTGAAATACACTAATCGGGAATAATACTGAAATACATTAATCGGGAATAATACTGAAATACACTAATCGGGAATACTACTGAAATACAATAATCGGGAATAATACTGAAATACACTAATCGGGAATACTACTGAAATACACTAATCGGGAATAATACTGAAATACACTAATCGGGAATAATACTGAAATACAATAATCAGGAATACTACTGAAATACATTAATCAGGAATAATACTGAAATACACTAATCAGGAATAATACTGAAATACATTAATCAGGAATAATAATGAAATACACTAATCAGGAATAATACTGAAATACACTAATCAGGAATAATACTGAAATACACTAATCAGGAATAATACTGAAATACATTAATCAGGAATAATACTGAAATACACTAATCAGGAATAATACTGAAATACATTAATCAGGAATAATAATGAAATACACTAATCAGGAATAATACTGAAATACATTAATCAGGAATAATACTGAAATACATTAATCAGGAATAATACTGAAATACATTAATCAGGAATAATACTGAAATACACTAATCAGGAATAATACTGAAGTACACTAATCAGGAATAATACTGAAATACACTAATCAGGAATAATACTGAAATACACTAATCAGGAATAATACTGAAATACACTAATCAGGAATAATAATTCAGATATTGATCTCATTAATCAGTTTTCAGATATTGATCTCATTAATCAGGTTTCAGATATTGATCTCAGATGTTCTCGCTCAAACTGACCCCCCACTGTAGTATCAGTACTCAGTTCAGTTCCACACTGGTCAGGGGGCGGAGTTAATTATAGACAACAGTGTGTACATACTGGAATGTCCAGTTAGTGGACCTAGAAGGTAGGTGTTTCTAATAAAGTGGCCAGTTAGTGGAAGTACAAGGTTGGTGTTTCTAATAAAGTGGCCAGTTAGTGGAAGTAAAAGGTAAGTGTTTCTAATAAAGTGGACAGTAAGTGGAAGTACAAGGTTGGTGTTTCTAATAAAGTGGCCAGTTAGTGGAAGTAAAAGGTAAGTGTTTCTAATAAAGTGGCCAGTTAGTGGAAGTAAAAGGTAAGTGTTTCTAATAAAGTGGACAGTAAGTGGAAGTACAAAGTAAGTGTTTCTAATAAAGTGGCCAGTTAGTGGAAGTACAAGGTTGGTGTTTCTAATAAAGTGGCCAGTGATTGGAAGCATAAGATTGGTGTTTCTAATAAAGTGGCCAGTGATTGGAAGCATAAGATTGGTGTTTCTAATAAAGTGGCCAGTGATTGGAAGCATAAGATTGGTGTTTCTAATAAAGTGGCCAGTGATTGGAAGCATAAGGTTGGTGTTTCTAATAAAGTGGCCAGTGATTGGAAGCATAAGATTGGTGTTTCTAATAAAGTGGCCATCTCAGTGGCAAATATCTACCACTAGAGGTCACTGTTATTTTACAGTGTGTTGTTTCCTGGAGGTTCCAGCTGGATGTTCAGCAGGTATTTGGGATTGTTTACAGAGTGACTCGTTTTATTCTCTCTGGTTAAAGTTTTGTTCTGGAGAGGGATGTTCGGAACGTCGTGTCCTTGTGGTGAAGGAAATCCACACAGACGCAGAGCGCGGCAGAGTTAAAGGGCACATCTGAGTATTGAGAGTATTGAGAGTATTTAGAGTATTGAGAGTATTGAGAGTATTTAGAGTATTGAGAGTATTGAGAGTATTGAGAGTATTTAGAGTATTGAGAGTATTGAGAGTATTGAGAGTATTGAGAGTATTGAGAGTATTGAGAGTGTTTAGAGTATTGAGAGTATTGAGAGTATTGAGAGTATTTAGAGTATTGAGAGTATTGAGAGTATTGAGAGTATTTAGAGTATTGAGAGTATTGAGAGTATTGAGAGTATTGAGAGTATTAAGAGTATTAAGAGTATTGAGAGTATTGAGAGTATTTAGAGTATTGAGAGTATTGAGAGTGTTTAGAGTATTGAGAGTGTTTAGAGTATTTAGAGTATTGAGAGTATTTAGAGTATTTAGAGTATTGAGAGTATTGAGAGTATGGAGAGTATTGAGAGTATTTAGAGTATTGAGAGTGTTTAGAGTATTTAGAGTATTTAGAGTATTGAGAGTATTGAGAGTATTGAGAGTGTTTAGAGTATTGAGAGTATTGAGAGTATTTAGAGTATTGAGAGTATTGAGAGTGTTTAGAGTATTGAGAGTGTTTAGAGTGTTTAGAGTATTGAGAGTATTTAGAGTATTGAGAGTATTGAAAGTATTTAGAGTATTGAGAGTATTGAGAGTATTTAGAGTATGGAGAGTATGGAGAGTATTGAGAGTATTTAGAGTATTGAGAGTATTGAGAGTATGGAGAGTATTGAGAGTATTTAGAGTATTGAGAGTATTGAGAGTGTTTAGAGTATTGAGAGTATTGAGAGTATTGAGAGTATGGAGAGTATTGAGAGTATTTAGAGTGTTTAGAGTATTTAGAGTGTTTAGAGTGTTTAGAGTATTTAGAGTATTGAGAGTATTGAGAGTGTTTAGAGTATTGAGAGTATTGAGAGTATTGAGAGTATGGAGAGTATGGAGAGTATTGAGAGTATTTAGAGTATTTAGAGTATTGAGAGTATTGAGAGTATTTAGAGTATTGAGAGTATTGAGAGTATTTAGAGTATTGAGAGTATTTAGAGTGTTTAGAGTGTTTAGAGTATTTAGAGTGTTTAGAGTGTTTAGAGTATTTAGAGTATTGAGAGTATTGAGAGTATTTAGAGTATTGAGCGTATTGAGAGTATGGAGAGTATTGAGAGTATTTAGAGTATTTAGAGTATTGAGAGTATTGAGAGTATTGAGAGTATTTAGAGTATTGAGAGTATTTAGAGTATTGAGAGTGTTTAGAGTGTTTAGAGTGTTTAGAGTATTTAGAGTATTTAGAGTATTGAGAGTATTGAGAGTATTTAGAGTATTGAGAGTATTGAGAGTATTGAGAGTATTTAGAGTATTTAGAGTATGGAGAGTATTGAGAGTATTGAGAGTATTGAGGGTATTTAGAGTATTTAGAGTATTGAGAGTATTGAGAGTATTTAGAGTATTTAGAGTATTGAGGGTATTTAGAGTATTCAGATGGAAGTGGAGAGATGATTTCCTCTAAAGAGCAGATTAAGCTGCCAGTGAGCTGCACTGCGTGGAATTCCAGAGCACACGGTCCAGATGTGGACCAGACGGACAGCAGTGGGCACAATTACGGTCACCTGAATCACTAACAGGTCACAGAGAAGCGCTGCGCCGGACAAGCCGTGCCCGGCCGAGCGAGGAAAAGCAGGCCGGGGTCAGACGGGGGCGTGTAATCGGGGGAAGAGTCTGATCAGAGGTTTAGCAGATCAGCTGCAGCTTTTAATCAACACTGCAGCTCCAGACCCAAAATCTAACGAGGCTGAGACCGCACGCCCACTGAGACACAGACGGTCAGTGACTGGTCACCCTTACAGCAACACGGAATTATGGGTAAACGTTTGGAGCAAATATAGAGTATTTAAAGTTCTTGAGTTGAAGCTCAAGGTGGGTGTTTCTAATAAAGTGACCAGTTAGAGGAAGTACAAGGTGGGTGTTTCTAATAAAGTGACCAGTTAGAGGAAGTACAAGGTGAGTGTTTCTAGTAAAGTGGCCAGTTAGTAAAAGTACAAGGTGGGTGTTTCTAGTAAAGTGGCCAGTTAGTAGAAGTACAAGGTGGGTGTTTCTAGTAAAGTGGCCAGTTAGTAGAAGTACAAGGTGGGTGTTTCTAGTAAAGTGGCCAGTTAGTAGAAGTACAAGGTAGGTGTTTCTAATAAAGTGGACAGTGAGTGGAAGTACAAGGTGGGTGTTTCTAATAAAGTGGCCAGTTAGTAGAAGTACAAGGTGGGTGTTTCTAGTAAAGTGGCCAGTTAGTAGAAGTACAAGGTGGGTGTTTCTTATAAAGTGGCCAGTTAGTGGAAGTACAAGGTGTGTGTTTCTAGTAAAGTGGCCAGTTAGTAGAAATACAAGGTGGGTGTTTCTAATAAAGTGGCCAGTTAGTAGAAATACAAGGTGGGTGTTTCTAATAAAGTGGGCAGTGAGTGGAAGTACAAGGTAGGTGTTTCTAATAAAGTGGCCAGTTTGTGTAAGCACTAGTTTGATGTTTCTAATATAGTGGCCAGACAACTTTCTGTGAGGGAGCTTTTAAAGGTGGACGTCTGGTTCCATTCACCTTCACTGTAAACGTTTCTGACTGTGTATCTGACTGTGTCTCAGCCATTCAGTTCTATGTGAAATTAGAACATGTGGTGTTCTGATATGTGAAGTGTGTTTATCTAGAACATACGGGGGGGGGTCATAAAACTGCTGTAACGAAGCGCCGACTCTCCTTTCTGCCCTCCCCTCACAGTCTGGAGCGAAGTGATCCCTGCGGTGGTCAGTTTTGGTCTCCAAGCCGTGGCCCAGAGAATGGGAGCCAATGTAGACCTCACAGCATAAATAGTTCAGCCGCAGTGTTTTGGGTTGAGGGCCAGCGGGGGGAGCGGGACTTGTGGACATGCCAGGACACATCGATGAGCACTGCCAGTATCGGATGGCGTCAGCATGAACTGGAGTCACACTGGCTTTTTCCACGAGCTGGTATTTAGTCCTAACCCATACAGTACCAAACGTTTTAGCCAGACAGGAAGTTTTTATTTACTCAGTAACACTTTATTATTAAATATTAATCAGTATTAATAGAGTAGATAGTAGATCTTCTATCTTCTATCTTCTCCTAAACAACCCAGTATTATTATCAGTTCTCATCTAATACCTGCTTTGACTGCTCAGTACTTCATTAAGATAAATCAAGATTTGCTGCTGAAGGAACTGAACACATTCATACAATGTCTGGGGCGTCCAGGAGAAATCTGGAACCTAACTTTGTTCTTCAAACTGGATCAAGATCTGATCTACTTCTCTCACAATAACATATTCATGTTACTTTGTATTGTATGTCTGATTATTTACATCTGTTCTAATCAGATCTGCTCTTCTTACTGGTGATCAGACACTTACTGATCAGATAAAGACTGTTAAACTCTAAAAGTGCAATTTGTGTTATTTAAATAACTTCAGTTTAATTGTTTATTACATGCAGATATTGAAGTAGTAGTGGCTGAATTAGCTGATCTTGCTTGCTGGCTGTGTGTGATTAATATCTAATACTGGTTGTACAGTCAGAGTGATACACTACACTGTTGTAGCTACACAGTTACTACACCAACATGACTCTGTATATAAACTCAGCACACTCTCGTATAGGGCTGTGTATCGGCAAGAACCTGGTGATACAGTACGTATCGTGATACGGCGCTCACGATTCAATGTATAGTGATATATTGTGATACTGCAAGTAAAGTGATATACTGTGATTTTTCAAATCCTACTATTAAAACACACCACTGTATGAACAGGTTTATCAATGTTTACAATAGCACTGCGCTCTTGTGCTGCTTGTTAATGTTGGAGTGGAGCTGAAAATGGATTACAACACTGCCATCTAGTGGTCAGAGGTTTAAACACAACACACACTGATTCACTGTCTGTCAGAATCTGTGTATTGATACTGTGTTTTTGAGAATTGATACAGTATCACTAAACATAATATCCTGATATTTAATATTTCTATTAAACAAAAACACACCTTATAAAGTCAACTTTGTCTCAGCGTTCTCACTTGAACTCCTACAGTATATACATTTATATTTATTGATTACAAAATTATGTTGATTAGCATAATGTGAAGGTGGCCACGCCTACTGAAAGCTTGGATTTATCCGGAGCGCGAGCTGCAGTTACAAACAGTCGCTCACGTTCATCTAACGTTGTGGGAGTGTTTCACACAGAAACACAACAGTGTGGTGCTCTGTCAGCTCTGCACAGTGGAGATGATCACAACAGTACAACTGAAACGGCTGGAACTCTAGTTCAGCCACCTGATTGGTTTAGGTGGCGCTATTCTCATTCTCATTGGCTGTTTGTGATGTTTCTCAAAACATGGACGGAACTTAATTCTATCGACTTTCTATCGACTACGTCTTATAGTTCTATCGAGGAATCAGTATATCGTGATAATTATCGTTATCGTTTTATCGCCCAGCCCTAATCTCAGTATATATAAACTCAGCACACTCTCTTGGTGGGAGTGATTGTGATCACCCCAGGTAACTGATTGTGAGTAGGTGGTTGTGTAATAATGGTGACAGCCCTAATCATCACACCGCTGCACATGAAACCCGATACGAAGAGGAAGTGCTTCAGCTAATACTCTCCACAGCTCAGTCACCAGTTCCCATATCAGCACCCCACATGCGTCCCAGTGTACGCGGCAGATGCTGCTGGTTTGACTGGAGGTGCCAGTTTGGAGGAGTTCTCTTGGGCAGCTCCTCTTTCTGGGCCGTCACGTTGGCAGAGAGTGTCGTCAGCCTCTCTGCGGTGTGGTCCCGGAGGAGCGAGCGCAGAAAGAAGGCTTTGTTGGGAAGAGTCGGAGAGACGAGCGGAGAGAGAAACTGATCCAGCTCTTCAGGGACACTGCAGGACAGTGACCCACAGCTTAGGGCTACTGGCTCTCGCCCACTCTCTCTCTCTCTCTCTCTCTCTCTCTCTCTCTCTCGCTCTCTCTCTCTCGCTCGGTCACCCTTCTCCTAGGTGGAGTTGGCTTTCCTGGAATTATCGGGAGTAGCTTTTCCTGTTGTGCTCGCTCCCTCTCCTGGTGTCTCTGTCTCCCGTCCAGACTCACTCCGTGTGGGGCTGGAGTGAAGGCAGAGTGTGTGGATTAGTGTGATACGGAGAGTTGCACCATCTGGATCGCCTGCCAGCTCACAGACGGCCGTCTGTAAAGAAAGAAGGAAAAGAGAAGCAGACTTTGGAGGATCGGGTCAGGGGCTCCTGCTGGCTGAGATGGCTCTGAGGCTCAAAGCGAGGCGGGATCCGTCGGTGGGTACTTAGAGCTGCACTTCGCGTCCCGAGGGTCCGAAGTCTCGTTAACCTCCTAGTCTTTACAGACCCCGCTGTGTCGCTGGGGGTGCTGCTCTGGACCTGTGCAGTAACTCACTGGCCGGTCGTTACAGTGATGACTATGCTCAGACTGTAATGTGTGTTTACAGTAATGATGTACTCTGGTGATGCACAAGTCCAGGATTCCCAGTCCAGGGAGCTGGAGTCGCTCTGTATACTCAGTGTTGGCTTCATGTTTCCCAGTTTAATATTCAACTTTTCCATTCCACCTTCCACCGCCCGAAACTGTGTATCAGACAAGGGGACAGATGTGCTGTAATGTTAGATCAGATATGGAGACACATGCTGTAGTGTTATATCAGATTATTAGACAGATGTGCTGTAATGTTAGATCAGATATGGAGACAGATGTGCTGTAACTTTGTATCAGACAAGAAGACAGATGTGCTGTAACTTTGTATCAGACAAGAAGACAGATGTGCTGTAACATTGTATCAGACAAGAAGACTGATGTGCTGTAACTTTGTATCAGACAAGAAGACAAATGTGCTGTAATGTTAGATCAGATATGGAGACAGATATGCTGTAATGTTAGATCACATTATTAGATGTGCTGTGATGTTAGATCAGACAAGAAGACAGATGTGCTGTAACGTTAGATCAGATATGAAGACAGATGTGCTATAAAGTTAAATCAGACAAGAAGACAGATGTGCTGTAACTTTATATCAGACAAGGAGACAGATGTGCTCTAACGTTAGATCAGATATGGAGAGAGATATGCTGTAATGTTAGATCACATTATTAGACAGATGTGCTGTGATGTTATAACAGATATGGAGACAGATGTGCTGTAGTTTTGGATCAGACAAGAAGACAGATGTGCTGTAATGTTAAATCAGACAAGAAGCCAGATGTGCTATAAAGTTAAATCAGACAAGAAGACAGATGTGCTGTAACTTTATATCAGACAAGAAGACAGATGTGCTGTAACGTTTGATCAAATGAGACAGATGTGCTGTAACTTTATATCAGACAAGAAGACAGATGTGCTGTAACGTTTGATCAGATATGGAGACAGATGTGCTGTAACATTGTATCAGACAAGAAGACAGATGTGCTGTAACGTTTGATCAGATATGGAGACAGATGTGCTGTAACATTGTATCAGACAAGAAGACAGATGTGCTGTAACGTTATATCAGATAAGACAGATGTGCTGTAACTTTGTATCAGACAAGAAGACAGATGTGCTGTAACGTTAGATCAGATATGGAGACAGATGTGCTGTAATTTTGTATCAGACAAGAAGACAGATGTGCTGTAATGTTAGATCAGATATGGAGACAGATGTGCTGTAGTGTTATATCAGATTATTAGACAGATGTGCTGCGATGTTATATCAGATATGAAGACAGATGTGCTATAACTTTGTATCAGACAAGAAGACAGATGTGCTGTAACGTTAGATCAGATATGGAGACAGATGTGCTGTAACATTGTATTAGACAAGAAGACAGATGTGCTGTAACGTTATATCAGATAAGACAGATGTGCTACAACTTTGTATCAGACAAGAAGACAGATGTGCTGTAACATTAGATCAGATATGGAGACAGATGTGCTGTAATTTTGTATCAGACAAGAAGACCGATGTGCTGTAACGTTAGATCAAATGGGACAGATGTGCTGTAACTTTAGATCAGACAAGAAGACAGATGTGCTCTAACGTTAGATCAGATAAGACAGATGTGCTGTAACTTTAGATCAGACAAGAAGACACATGTGCAGTAACATTGTATCAGACGACAGATGTACTGTAACTTTGTATCAGACAAGACGGATGTGCTATAACGTTAGATCAAAGGAGACAGATGTGCTGTAACTTTAGATTAGACAAGAAGACATGTGCTCTAACGTTAGATCAGATATGGAGACAGATGTGCTGTAACTTTGTATCAGACAAGAAGACAGATGTGCTGTAACTTTGTATCAGACAAGAAGACAGATGTGCTGTAACTTTGTATCAGACAAGAAGACAGATGTGCTGTAACGTTAGATCAAATGAGACAGATGTGCTATAACTTTGTATCAGACAAGAAGACAGATGTGCTGTAACTTTGTATCAGACAAGAAGACAGATGTGCTGTAACTTTGTATCAGACAAAAGACAGATGTGCTGTAACTTTGTATCAGATATCGAGACAGATGTGCTGTAATTTTGTATCAGACAAGAAGACAGATATGCTGTAACGTTAGATCAGATATGGAGACAGATGTGCTGTAACTTTGTATCAGACAAGAAGACAGATGTGCTGGAACTTTGTATCAGACAAGAAGACAGATGTGCTGTAACGTTAGATCAAATGAGACAGATGTGCTGTAACTTTAGATCAGACAAGAAGACAAATGTGCTGTAACGTTAGATCAGATATGGAGACAGATGTGCTGTAACTTTGTATCAGACAAGAAGACAGATGTGCTGTAACGTTAGATCAGATATGGAGACAGATGTGCTGTAACTTTGTATCAGACAAGAAGACAGATGTGCTCTAACGTTAGATCAGATATGGAGACAGATGTGCTGTAGTGTTAGATCAGATTATTAGACAGATGTGCTGTAACTTTGTTGCAGACAAGAAGACAGATGTGCTGTAACGTTAGATCAGATATGGAGACAGATGTGCTGTAGTGTTAGATCAGATTATTAGACAGATGTGCTGTGATGTTATATGAGATTATTAGACAGATGTGCTGTAACAGGTCAGATTATCAGACAGATGTGCTGTAACAGATCAGATTATTAGACAGATGTGCTGTGATGTTATATGAGATTATTAGACAGGTGTGCTGTTAGAGGTCAGATTATTAGACAGATGTGCTGTAACAGGTCAGATTATCAGACAGATGTGCTGTAACAGATCAGATTATCGGACAGATGTGCTGTAACAGGTCAGATTATCAGACAGATGTGCTGTAACAGGTCAGATTATCAGACAGATGTGCTGTAACAGATCAGATTATTAGACAGATGTGCTGTAACAGGTCAGATTATTAGACAGATGTGCTGTAACAGGTCAGATTATCAAACAGATGTGCTGTAACAGGTCAGATTATTAGACAGATGTGCTGTAACAGATCAGATTATCAGACAGATGTGCTGTAACAGGTCAGATTATCAGACAGATGTGCTGTAACAGGTCAGATTATTAAACAGATGTGCTGTAACAGATCAGATTATTAGACAGATGTGCTGTAACAGGTCAGATTATTAAACAGATGTGCTGTAACAGATCAGATTATTAGACAGATGTGCTGTAACAGATCAGATTATCAGACAGATGTGCTGTAACAGGTCAGATTATCAGACAGATGTGCTGTAACAGATCAGATTATCGGACAGATGTGCTGTAACAGGTCAAATTATTAGACAGATGTGCTGTAACAGATCAGATTATTAGACAGATGTGCTGTAACAGGTCAGATTATTAGACAGATGTGCTGTAACAGGTCAGATTATTAGACAGATGTGCTGTAACAGATCAGATTATCGGACAGATGTGCTGTAACAGGTCAAATTATTAGACAGATGTGCTGTAACAGATCAGATTATTAGACAGATGTGCTGTAACAGGTCAGATTATTAGACAGATGTGCTGTAACAGGTCAGATTATTAGACAGATGTGCTGTAACAGATCAGATTATCGGACAGATGTGCTGTAACAGGTCAAATTATTAGACAGATGTGCTGTAACAGATCAGATTATTAGACAGATGTGCTGTAACAGGTCAGATTATCAGACAGATGTGCTGTAACAGATCAGATTATCGGACAGATGTGCTGTAACAGGTCAGATTATCAGACAGATGTGCTGTAACAGGTCAGATTATCAGACAGATGTGCTGTAACAGGTCAGATTATTAGACAGATGTGCTGTAACAGGTCAGATTATTAGATAGATGTGCTGTAACAGGTCAGATTATTAGACAGATGTGCTGTAACAGGTCAGATTATTAGACAGATGTGCTGTAACAGGTCAGATTATCAAACAGATGTGCTGTAACAGGTCAGATTATTAGATAGATGTGCTGTAACAGGTCAGATTATCAGACAGATGTGCTGTAACAGGTCAGATTATCAGACAGATGTGCTGTAACAGGTCAGATTATCGGACAGATGTGCTGTAACAGGTCAAATTATTAGACAGATGTGCTGTAACAGGTCAGATTATTAAACAGATGTGCTGTAACAGATCAGATTATTAGACAGATGTGCTGTAACAGATCAGATTATTAAACAGATGTGCTGTAACAGATCAGATTATTAGACAGATGTGCTGTAACAGGTCAGATTATCAGACAGATGAGCTGTAACAGATCAGATTATCAGACAGATGTGCTGTAACAGGTCAGATTATTAGACAGATGTGCTGTAACAGGTCAGATTATTAGATAGATGTGCTGTAACAGGTCAGATTATCGGACAGATGTGCTGTAACAGGTCAAATTATTAGACAGATGTGCTGTAACAGGTCAGATTATTAAACAGATGTGCTGTAACAGGTCAGATTATCAGACAGATGTGCTGTAACAGGTCAGATTATCAGACAGATGTGCTGTAACAGATCAGATTATCGGACAGATGTGCTGTAACAGGTCAAATTATTAGACAGATGTGCTGTAACAGATCAGATTATTAGACAGATGTGCTGTAACAGGTCAGATTATTAAACAGATGTGCTGTAACAGATCAGATTATTAGACAGATGTGCTGTAACAGGTCAGATTATTAAACAGATGTGCTGTAACAGATCAGATTATTAGACAGATGTGCTGTAACAGGTCAGATTATCAGACAGATGTGCTGTAACAGGTCAGATTATCAGACAGATGTGCTGTAACAGATCAGATTATCAGACAGATGTGCTGTAACAGATCAGATTATCGGACAGATGTGCTGTAACAGGTCAAATTATTAGACAGATGTGCTGTAACAGATCAGATTATTAGACAGATGTGCTGTAACAGATCAGATTATTAGACAGATGTGCTGTAACAGGTCAGATTATTAGACAGATGTGCTGTAACAGATCAGATTATCGGACAGATGTGCTGTAACAGGTCAAATTATTAGACAGATGTGCTGTAACAGATCAGATTATTAGACAGATGTGCTGTAACAGGTCAGATTATCAGACAGATGTGCTGTAACAGATCAGATTATCGGACAGATGTGCTGTAACAGGTCAGATTATCAGACAGATGTGCTGTAACAGGTCAGATTATCAGACAGATGTGCTGTAACAGGTCAGATTATTAGACAGATGTGCTGTAACAGGTCAGATTATTAGATAGATGTGCTGTAACAGGTCAGATTATTAGACAGATGTGCTGTAACAGGTCAGATTATTAGACAGATGTGCTGTAACAGGTCAGATTATCAAACAGATGTGCTGTAACAGGTCAGATTATTAGATAGATGTGCTGTAACAGGTCAGATTATCAGACAGATGTGCTGTAACAGGTCAGATTATCAGACAGATGTGCTGTAACAGGTCAGATTATCGGACAGATGTGCTGTAACAGGTCAAATTATTAGACAGATGTGCTGTAACAGGTCAGATTATTAAACAGATGTGCTGTAACAGATCAGATTATTAGACAGATGTGCTGTAACAGGTCAGATTATTAAACAGATGTGCTGTAACAGATCAGATTATTAGACAGATGTGCTGTAACAGGTCAGATTATCAGACAGATGTGCTGTAACAGATCAGATTATCAGACAGATGTGCTGTAACAGGTCAGATTATTAGACAGATGTGCTGTAACAGGTCAGATTATTAGATAGATGTGCTGTAACAGGTCAGATTATCGGACAGATGTGCTGTAACAGGTCAAATTATTAGACAGATGTGCTGTAACAGGTCAGATTATTAAACAGATGTGCTGTAACAGGTCAGATTATCAGACAGATGTGCTGTAACAGGTCAGATTATCAGACAGATGTGCTGTAACAGATCAGATTATCGGACAGATGTGCTGTAACAGGTCAAATTATTAGACAGATGTGCTGTAACAGATCAGATTATTAGACAGATGTGCTGTAACAGGTCAGATTATTAGACAGATGTGCTGTAACAGGTCAGATTATCAGACAGATGTGCTGTAACAGATCAGATTATTAGACAGATGTGCTGTAACAGGTCAGATTATTAGACAGATGTGCTGTAACAGGTCAGATTATCAGACAGATGTGCTGTAACAGATCAGATTATCAGACAGATGTGCTGTAACAGATCAGATTATTAGACAGATGTGCTGTAACAGGTCAGATTATTAGACAGATGTGCTGTAACAGGTCAGATTATCAGACAGATGTGCTGTAACAGGTCAGATTATTAGACAGATGTGCTGTAACAGGTCAGATTATCAGACAGATGTGCTGTAACAGATCAGATTATTAGACAGATGTGCTGTAACAGGTCAGATTATTAGACAGATGTGCTGTAACAGATCAGATTATCAGACAGATGTGCTGTAACAGGTCAGATTATTAGACAGATGTGCTGTAACAGGTCAGATTATCAGACAGATGTGCTGTAACAGGTCAGATTATCAGACAGATGTGCTGTAACAGGTCAGATTATTAGACAGATGTGCTGTAACAGGTCAGATTATCAGACAGATGTGCTGTAACAGATCAGATTATTAGACAGATGTGCTGTGAGGTTACAGGACTGGCCTGTATGTAGTCTGTATCAGTGTTCAGGACGTGTGGACAGTGTGAATCTGATCAGATGTAACAGAAACTCGATTGAGGTGGTGATACAGTCGCTGCTCGGCTGTAGTTCAGCTCCTGGTTGCAGACAGCGGGTGGCGGCCGGTCTCCTGCTCGGAGAACCTTTCAGTGGAACAATCGGAGGATTTCAGAACTCCAGCCACAGCAGCTCGTCCACGGAGACAGAAGTAATCAGCGTGTCTGTCTCCGCCCAGCTTCAAAGCTCAGCGCTGGATAATGAGCTTTAACTTCTTTTCACTCTTCAGTGAGAGGCGGTTAGGAGCTCGCCCGGCTGAGCATGACCGACGTGGCTGGGCCACTTCAGCGGCGGCACCCGTGTCATCAGCAGCAGAGGCCTCCTGGACCCGCGGGGTCCTGACACCCGGTCCAGGTGTTACTGTGAACCTCTCCAGCTGTTTTATCACATTAGAAACGGTGGACTCTGAAAGCTCTGCTGGCTCTGTTCCAGGGACTCATTAAGGCTGTTCTCTTCACTCGCTGATGATGCAGGACTTGGAAATGCTTGTTCTCGCTCTTAAGGTTCACAGATTATAAATATAATTCCCTGATTCACTGATTCATGAACGTCTGGATCTGATTACAAATTACTTTCGCCTCATTGACCTCCTTCTGCAGTGACCTATATGTGAGTTCAGTGCTGATTGAGCGTTTATTTCTTTCTACAAGCCCAAATCAGGAAACGTTGGTTTCCGTGTTTCCTGTATTCACTTTGACTTCTATTTGATTGTAGAGGGTTTGAAGCAGCTGAAGATGTTCTATCTTATCAACTTCATTTCATTAGTCAATATACTAATATGGTGGTCATGTAGCAGATCAAAGAAGACCAGAACTCAGTAATCGATTGATGTAATCAGATTTGTAATATCTCTTGTGGTTCAAACGTTACCAACACAGAAAGTTATAACAACAACCACATTGAACACCATGTCCAGTGAACTGTCTCTGGAGCTCAACTTGGTGTTCAATGTGGTTGTTGTTATAACTTTCTGTGTTGGTAACGTTTGAACCACAAGAGATATTACAAATCTGATTACACCAATCAATTTCTGATCAGTTCTGGTCTTCTTTGATCTGCCACACAACCACCTTCCCATTGGACAAACTTGATCTTGATCCAATATGGCGGTTTTCAAGATGGTGACCAGGTTTGGGACATAGTCTAGAAGATAGGCCCCCTCACCCGTTACTTGCTCGAGTATTCAGATACACCATTTTTCCTTTCTGAAATAAAAGGGTGTCCTAAGACTTTTGACTCACGCTGTACATCCATTCCTGCATTTCAGGCCTGCAACTCATTCCAAACAATGTTGGAGTGGTGGTGTTTAGTCCTGTTCTTCATGAAGACTTGTCTTAAGGTGTGTGACGGTACCGTGTTATAACCTACTGGGGACCGGTCAGGACTGCAGACAGGCCAGTCCAGCTCCTGTACCCTCCGCATGTGGTTTTACTGGAAAAGATCTTCCTGAAGGAGCAGAATCACAACGTAAGTGACCTTTGCTGAGGTCACTGACACACTCACCCCATACCATGACAGATCCTGACTTTGGGACTTGTTACTGATAGCAGTCTGGATGGTCCAGAGCACACGGTTCCATTTGACCACAATATGGGACTCTTCTGACCACAGTACACATGTCCACTGTGTGGTGGTCCAGCCCAGATGCCACTGAGCCGAGAGAAGTCGGCGGTGCTTCTGGACTTGGTTAACGTAAGGCTTCTGTTTTACACAGTAGGTTGTTAAGAGGTGTTTGTGAAGGTAACTCTGTGAAGGTGTTTGTGAAGGTAGTGCTTGATAAAGGTTCACCAAAGTGATCCTGAGCCCAAGCTCTTGTTGGGTGACGGTTTGTGGGCCATCTAAGGGGTCAGAGATGACCGGTGCTAGTGTAGACTTGTGCCCTGTATTTTAATTCAAGTCAAGTTTATTTGTGTAGCGCTTTTTACAGTGATGGTGTCTCAAAGCAGCTTTGCAGAAGACAACATATACCCCCCCAGTGAGCAAGACAGAGGCAACAGTGGCAAGAACACCTCCCTCAGACTGGAGGAAGAAACCGTGGGAGGAACCAAGACTCACAAGTGGAGACCCGTCCTCCTCTGATCAAACAGTATCTACAGTTTAATAAACTAAATACCAAAGAAAAGAGTCTCTGTTTGAAATCTGGATAACAAAGCTTTAGAAGCTGCACAGGTAGAGGCAGTCCCTGACTGAGGCAGTCTCTGACTGAGGCAGTCTCTGACCGTGGCAGTCCCTGACTGAGGCAGTCTCTGACTGAGGCAGTCCCTGACTGAGTCTTTATGAGCTGAAATCTCAATGCTGGTGCATCTGGATGACCTCTTGAGTTCCTTCAATGGTTTAATGATATTTTTCATTGTAGAGGGAGCAACATGCAAATCCCATCCAGACTTTCTTTGAGGAACAGAGTTTTTAAATATTTCAGTGTTTTTCTAACATGTTAGTTGACAGACTGGAGATCCTCTGTTCATCTAAACTCCACAGAGACTTTCATGGACACTATCAAACCATGATTATGGTCAACAGTTATAGATTATATCATTATTTAGTGTTTTAATCTCATTACTTTGCTAAATTGCCACCATCCTAACTTTGTTTGGAACGTGCTGCAGGCCTGAGATGCAGGAATCGACAAATATTAACAAATAAAATAAAGCAGATCAGACAAAACATGAAATATCTCTGGTTCAGTCCGTCTGCAATCAAATGAAAGTTCAAGTAAATATAAGAAATACTGCAGTTTTTATCTACGCGTTCCATACGGTTCCAACGTTTCCTTATTTACTGTCGTATCTCCACATCCCAACTTTACGTTTGTCTTAACAAGACCTTGTGAACTCATTGTCTGATCAAGCCTCAGCTCTGAGATATGAATGTTCTGATCTACTTTGTTATTACAATAACAGTCAAAACACCTGCAATTAGATATTTCCCGAAACCTTCCGTCCTGTGTGTGCTCACCTGTAACCGCACCTTCTTTATCTCCTCAGAACCGTCCCTGGGCTTCGCTGACGTCACCGTCGCATGCCTGTGTGTGAAGATGGACACACTGGAGTCGGAGCTGACCTGCCCAATCTGTCTGGAGCTGTTCGAGGACCCCTTGCTGCTGCCCTGCGCCCACAGCCTGTGCTTCAACTGCGCCCAGCGCATCCTGATCACTCACTGCGCCTCGTCACCGGATCCCTCGCACCCCGCCTCCGCCTCCGCCTTCCAGTGCCCGACCTGCCGCTATGTCATCACCCTCAGCCAGCGCGGCCTAGAGGGGCTCAAGCGGAACGTCACCCTGCAGAACATCATCGACCGCTTCCAGAAGGCCTCCGTGAGTGGACCTAACTCCCCCAGCGAAACCCGCCGCGACCGAGAGCGCGAAAGTTTGCCGTTTGGTTTAAGCAACGCTCCGACCATGAGCGCGAGCGAGACCGTCCAGTGCCAGTTCTGCGATCAGGACCCTCCGCAGGACGCGGTCAAAACCTGCATCACCTGCGAGGTGTCCTACTGCGAGGAATGCCTGCGGGCCACCCACCCCAACAAGAAACCCTTCACCGGCCACCGGCTGACCGAGCCGCTGCCGGACTCGCGGCTGCGCGGTATGGCCTGCCCTGAGCACGCCGACGAGAAGGTCAACATGTACTGCATGACGGACGAACTGCTGATCTGCTCTCTGTGCAAGCTGGTGGGACGGCACCGGGACCACCAGGTGGCGGCCCTCGGAGAGAGATACGAGAAACTTAAGGTAAGAACAGATGAGGTGAGGTGATGTTGAGGTTTGGCGAAATAGTCTGGTTTCGAATTAAAAGTCTGAGACCCGTTATTGACACAACCACCTGGAAGACCTGGTAGAGCCCCCAACAATGTCCTACCATCAGACAGCACTTTGGTGTTATAGAGAGAGGAGAACATCAAACAGCTTCAAGTCTGAGAACACCCGCAGGTGTTTCTGCCCATCTATCCACTTTAAGAAGACACCTGAAAGGATGTGTAGATGTTCTAGAAGCTCATCACTGAGAAAAGGAGACCAAAACATCGTCCCCGTCCAAAGAAATATGATGAGTTTGCTTTTAGTGCATGTCAGTGGAGAAGTTTTTGTTCAAAGCCATTTTGGAGTGTTTCTGTTGGTCCGTTCATCATGAAATGTCAACACAACGTAGAGTTGAAATGATATACCCTACTGTGTAAACATCTGAAACCCCTTATCTGATAGTGTAAAAGTGTGTGTCTGATCAATAAGTGTCTGATCACCAGTAAGAAGAGCAGATCTGATTAGAACAGATGTAAATAATCAGACATACAATACAAAGTAACATGAATATGTTATTGTGAGAGAAGTAGATCAGATCTTGATCCAGTTTGAAGAACAAAGTTAGGTTCCAGATTTCTCCTGGACGCCCCAGACATTGTATGAATGTGTTCAGTTCCTTCAGCAGCAAATCTTGATTTATCTTAATGAAGTACTGAGCAGTCAAAGCAGTTCCAACGAGCAGCTCTGAACTTTGAAGTACTGTTTGATATCTAATATTTATTCCAAATACATAAAGACGTTTGGATTTCTTTGCTTGCTTTTTGCCGACGCTGCAGACTGGACCACCAGGCTTTCGGCCCGCGAGCACGTTTTCAGTGCTGCTTGTTAGGAAGCAGTGAAGATCTGGTACAGATGAAAGAGATCTCGATTTTTCTGTGGTGGGAGGTTTAATCAGGAGGTTCTGAGCTCTGAAATATCCAGCGAGGTGATGTAACAGGACTAGAATTTTCCAGCGCCAACTGAAGTTAAACCCTTTAAACTGTGAGTGGATTAATGCTCAGCCACCTCGGCTCAGCTCTCCATCGAGGTGTCGGAACATCTCAGAGGAGCGCCGGCGCGTTGTCGTTACTCGGTCTTACAGCTTTATTGGAATGTTTGCTTTCATCTTCTCAGATTTTTCAGAGTTTAATAAATCAGGGGGTCTCAGACTGTTTACGCTCTGCTCATAGCTACAGAGCATATCAGCTCACAGTAGCTCCAACATCTACTGATTAACCTGCAGGTTTCTTCTCTGAAGTTCTGACACTGAATCAGAGACGGTAACAGATCAGATCATCTGTTTATCTTCAATCACACAAACCAGAATCTGCAGTGATGTTAAAAACAGTGTGAATGGAGGTGTAGATGTTGGATGGTGATCTGGAGCTGCGGTCCATCTCTGAAGATGCTGAGGGTCGCTGTTTGGTCTCTAGTATGTTTGGTTTTGAGGGTTCTTGTGATTCATCTGAAACAGCTGAACCTCTCTGGCTCCACCCGCTGAACCTCTCTGACTCCACCCGCTGAACCTCTCTGACTCCGCCCACTGAACATCTCTGACTCCGCCCACTGCTCTTCCTCACAGTCAGCACTACTAATAAAGCTGGTTTCTTCTTCTGTATCAGTGTATCAGTGTGAGTTTAGCTGCTCGGGTGTCTGATGCTGGAGGAGCTGAATCAGACGTGGCTGTTATTAGGGGTCTGGTTTGGTGTTTAGCTGCTCGGGTGTCTGATGCTGGAGGAGCTGAATCAGACGTGGCTGTTATTGGGGATCTGGTTTGGTGTTTAGCTGCTCGGGTGTCTGATGCTGGAGGAGCTGAATCAGACGTGTCTGTTATTGGGGGTCTGGTTTGGTGTTTAGCTGCTCGGGTGTCTGATGCTGGAGGAGCTGAATCAGACGTGTCTGTTATTGGAGGTCTGGTTCGGTGTTTAGCTGCTCGGGTGTCTGATGCTGGAGGAGCTGAATCAGACGTGGCTGTTATTGGGGATCTGGTTTGGTGTTTAGCTGCTCGGGTGTCTGATGCTGGAGGAGCTGAATCAGACGTGTCTGTTATTGGGGGTCTGGTTTGGTGTCTGATGCTGGAGGAGCTGAATCAGACGTGTCTGTTATTGGGGGTCTGGTTTGGTGTTTAGCTGCTCGGGTGTCTGATGCTGGAGGAGCTGAATCAGACGTGTCTGTTATTGGGGGTCTGGTTTGGTGTTTAGCTGCTTGGGTGTCTGATGCTGGAGGAGCTGAATCAGACGTGTCTGTTATTGGGGGTCTGGTTTGGTGTTTAGCTGCTTGGGTGTCTGATGCTGGAGGAACTGAATCAGACGTGACTGTGGTCCTCAGTGGAGTGCCCTCTCCAGGTTGGAAATGACCTCCTGCCTCAAGATGAGTTCCTCCGTGGGGTGTCGGGTCTCACCCTCAGAGATGGGGTGAGGAGCTCAATCATACGGGGGAGGCTCAGAGTCGAGCTGCTACTCGAGAGGAACCAGCCGAGGTTGTTCGGGCATCTGGATAGGATGCCTCCTGGACGCCTCCCTGTGGAGGTGTTTCAGACATGTCTGACCGGGGAAGACCTAGGACACGCTGGAGGGATTATATCTCTCGGCTGTCCTGGGAACACCTCGATATCCCCCTGGAGGAGCTGGAGGAGGTGGCTGAGGAGAGGGAAGTCTGGGTTTATCTGCTTAGATTGAGAAACCCTGGAGTAGAGGCTGTTTAAACTGATCACCTGGAATAAACATGTAGGTGTCACTTAAATATAAGAATATTCTTATCAATAAACACTTTAAGACCCTTAATAAACAGTTATAATGCATTAATACACAGTTATAATACATTAATAAAGTTATAATACATAATTAAACAGTTATAATACGTTAATAAACCATTATGATACATTAATACAGTTATAATACATTAGTACACAGTTATCATGCATTAATAAACAGTTATAATACATTAGTACACAGTTATCATGCATTAATAAACAGTTATAATACATTAGTACACAGTTATCATGCATTAATAAACAGTTATAATACATTAATAAACAGTTATAATGCATTAATAAACAGTTATCATGCATTAATAAACAGTTATAATGCATTAATACATGTTATAATGTTATAATGAGTATAAATGTGTAATGCACTGGCAGGTTTCGTGCTGATCGATGGAGAAGACAAATAAGATCAATAACCAGAAAATTTCTGATCTGATTATAACCAGTTATAACCGAATTTTAAACTGTCCATAAACACTTTATAACGGTGGTCTTATTCTAGGGTTAGAGTTCATGACTGCTGTATAAAAGCAGAGCTGCTTCGTTCTTCCAGGTTTGGATTTAGCTGATATGGTTTGAAGTGTAAAAGTTTATTGATTATTTGTTGATAATTAATCTATAATTAATATGTAGGTGTGGTTATAAACTGTAACGATGCAGTGAAGGACGCTGCAGCTCCTCTCCTGGTCCTGAACACTGACCTGGTCCTGAACACTGACCTGGTCCTGAACACTGACCTCTACCTGAACACTGACCTGGACCTGAACACTGACCTGGTCCTGAACACTGACCTGTACCTGAACACTGACCTGGTCCTGAACACTGACCTGGTCCTGAACACTGACCTGTACCTGAACACTGACCTGGTCCTGAACACTGACATGGATCTGAATATTGACCTCATCCTAAAAAACACTGATCTAGACATGATCAAGAGCTAATCACTGACCTAGACCTGAACTGTGATCTATACAGGGACACTGATCTAGACCTGAGCTAAACACTAATCTAGACCTAAACACTGATCTAGACCTAAACACTGACCTACCTAGACCTCAAAACTGATCTAGACCAGATTTGGATCTGAACATTGGCTGAGACCTGAACACGGATCTAGACCTGATCTAAACCTGAACACTAATCTACAGCTGATCTAGACCTGAGCACTGATCTAGACCTGATTTAGACCTAAACACTGATCTAAACCTGATCCAGACCTAAACACAGACCTGGAGATGCTGGACCTCATTTTCAGGTTATCTATCAGTCAGGACGTCCTAGAAGGGTCTGAGTTTGTGAGTTGAGTCGTGGAAACTTGTTTTGAGCATTAAAACATTAACGAAGCTCGCTGCGTCCCCAGAGTCCTTCAGAATAAGAGTCCCAGACCAACTAACAACACAGCGTGAGACTAAACTCATCCACAAACATTAACCTCTTTATCTTTTAAATAAATACAACCCGACGCGTCTGACGGCACAAAAATTAATAATTAAACAGAGAAACACAACACGACGTCTGCTCTCGTGGGCCTTTGTTTCCAAACCTTCCAGAGAAGTTCTCCAGCTCTGACATCAGCAGCTGTTAGTGTTTATATCTGACCTGTACTCGCTCAGAAATCATACTTCTACATATTTTATATTCTATATCAGGTGGAGAGAGTAATCCAGTCTGGTCTGGTATGGTGGCGTGCTGATATGGCATATGAATATACACTATATGGACAAAAGTATTGGGACACACCTGTGATTGACTGGATTCAGTAGTTTTACACAGTCCTATAGCTACAGGTGTATATAGTCCAGCAGCTAACCCTGCAGTCTGTCGATACACACGTTAGTGAACGAGTGTGAGGTTCTAAAGAGCTACTGGTCTCCAGCGTGGTCTGTAATACGATCAAGCCATTTAGTGAAACTTCTTCTCTCCTAGATTTTCACCATCAGCTGTGAGAGTGTGATTGAACAGTGGCAGTGTTTAAGAATCACTGTAACTCAGTCAGAAAGTGTCAGAGCAGGTAAAGCTACAGAGTGGGGACTCCGAGTGCTGAGCATAGTGTGTAAAAGTCTCCAACACTCTATAAATGCAGAGTTTGAACCTCCTTTGGAGTTTAAGGGTGGGCCGAGGACCCTCAGTTCCAGTGAGGTGAAACAGATCAAGACATTTTGGATGCAAAACTCAACACAAACACATTGAAGAACTCTTACGGGAGTGTGCTGGACCCGGTAACTCCTGGCAGCAGCAGCACAGAACCTCTCCCTGTTCTGGAGAAACTGGCCGTTAGCTGTAGGTCCGCTGGAGAAGTTCTTTTTGGATAAACTGATTATTTTATTCCAGATTAGACCCAGACTGAAAACAACGTCCAGTTCTAATGTAGTTCAGTCCAACACCACGTCTTACTGATACACATGGCAGCTGATCCTGGATCAGAACCTCCTTCCTAAACTCCATCAGTACTGATACACATGGCAGCTGATCCTGGATCAGAGCCTCCTTCCTAAACTCCATCAGTACTGATACACATGGCAGCTGATCCTGGATCAGAGCCTCCTTCCTAAACTCCATCAGTGCTGATACACATGGTAGCTGATCCTGGATCAGAGCCTCCTTCCTAAACTCCATCAGTGCTGATACACATGGTAGCTGATCCTGGATCAGAGCCTCCTTTCCAGTGAAGTTAAGGAGCTTAGTCTTCTAGGATTTCATTGGAGGAGCTGGTCGGGCTGCGGCTGGACAGTCAGTTGGAGTGCACGTTCACGGACGAGTGTCCGAGAGTGATCTGTTGGCGTGAGCGCTGAAACCCGTAAACGGAGAGCAACTCGAAGCGGATGAAAAAGGGAAGTCTGGCAGCTTCCTCCGTTTGGACTCGGCGCTTGGCTCCACACCTCTGGCTCGGGGAGTCTCTCTTCCTTCCTGAGAAAAACCTGATAGGGCAGGATGATGACCCGGCGGAGAAAGTGGGCATGAAAACAGACCTGGGTGTTCTTCTCTCCACCACTCCGTCTAATCACCAGCACCGTGAAGAGAGTAACACGAGAAGAGCTGGACTTTCAGGAACCAGCCTTGCGGTCAGAAGGTTCAATCCCCTGATGAGACACGATTGAACGTATACCACATGGGGTCAGTGTGTGGTGTAGGAGGTGTGACTGTATATGGTGTGAGGTCAGTGTGTGGTGTAGGAGGTGTGACTGTATATGATGTGGGGTCAGTGTGAGGTGTAGGAGGTGTGACTGTATATGGTGTGGGGTCAGTGTGAGGTGTAGGAGGTGTGACTGTATATGGTGTGGGGTCAGTGTGAGGTGTAGGAGGTGTGACTGTATATGGTGTGGGGTCAGTGTGAGGTGTAGGAGGTGTGACTGTATATGATGTGGGGTCAGTGTGAGGTGTAGGAGGTGTGACTGTATATGATGTGGGGTCAGTGTGTGGTGTAGGAGGTGTGACTGTATATGGTGTGGGGTCAGTGTGTGGTGTAGGAGGTGTGACTGTATATGATGTTGGGTCAGTGTGAGGTGTAGGAGGTGTGACTGTATATGATGTGGGGTCAGTGTGTGGTGTAGGCGGTGTGACTGTATATGGTGTGGGGTCAGTGTGAGGTGTAGGAGGTGTGACTGTATATGGTGTGGGGTCAGTGTGTGGTGTAGGAGGTGTGACTGTATATGATGTGGGGTCAGTGTGAGGTGTAGGAGGTGTGACTGTATATGGTGTGGGGTCAGTGTGTGGTGTAGGAGCTGTGACTGTATATGGTGTGGGGTCAGTGTGTGGTGTAGGAGGTGTGACTGTATATGGTGTGGGGTCAGTGTGAGGTGTAGGAGCTGTGACTGTATATGGTGTGGGGTCAGTGTGAGGTGTAGGAGGTGTGACTGTATATGATGTGGGGTCAGTGTGAGGTGTAGGAGGTGTGACTGTATATGATGTGGGGTCAGTGTGAGGTGTAGGAGGTGTGACTGTATATGGTGTGGGGTCAGTGTGAGGTGTAGGAGGTGTGACTGTATATGATGTGGGGTCAGTGTGTGGTGTAGGAGGTGTGACTGTATATGATGTGGGGTCAGGGTGTGGTGTAGGAGGTGTGACTGTATATGATGTGGGGTCAGTGTGAGGTGTAGGAGGTGTGACTATATATGGTGTGAGGTCAGTGTGTGGTGTAGGAGGTGTGACTGTATATGATGTGGGGTCAGTGTGTGGTGTAGGAGGTGTGACTGTATATGGTGTGAGGTCAGTGTGTGGTGTAGGAGGTGTGACTGTATATGATGTGGGGTCAGTGTGTGGGTGTAGGAGGTGTGACTGTATATGATGTGTGGTCAGTGTGTGGTGTAGGAGGTGTGACTGTATATGATGTGGGGTCAGTGTGAGGTGTAGGAGGTGTGACTGTATATGATGTGGGGTCAGTGTGAGGTGTAGGAGGTGTGACTGTATATGATGTGGGGTCAGTGTGTGGTGTAGGAGGTGTGACTGTATATGATGTGGGGTCAGTGTGTGGTGTAGGAGGTGTGACTGTATATGATGTGGGGTCAGTGTGTGAGGTGTAGGAGGTGTGACTGTATATGGTGTGGGGTCAGTGTGTGGTGTAGGAGGTGTGACTGTATATGGTGTGGGGTCAGTGTTTGGTGTAGGAGGTGTGACTGTATATGACGTGGGGTCAGTGTGTGGTGTAGGAGGTGTGACTGTATATGATGTGGGGTCAGTGTGAGGTGTAGGAGGTGTGACTGTATATGATGTGGGGGCAGTGTGTGGTGTAGGAGCTGTGACTGTATATGATGTGGGGTCAGTGTGAGGTGTAGGAGGTGTGACTGTATATGATGTGGGGTCAGTGTGTGGTGTAGGAGGTGTGACTGTATATGATGTGGGGTCAGTGTGTGGTGTAGGAGCTGTGACTGTATATGATGTGGGGTCAGTGTGAGGTGTAGGAGCTGTGACTGTATATGATGTGGGGTCAGTGTGTGGTGTAGGAGCTGTGACTGTATATGGTGTGGGGTCAGTGTGTGGTGTAGGAGCTGTGACTGTATATGATGTGGGGTCAGTGTGTGGTGTAGGAGCTGTGACTGTATATGATGTGGGGTCAGTGTGTGGTGTAGGAGCTGTGACTGTATATGGTGTGGGGTCAGTGTGTGGTGTAGGAGCTGTGACTGTATATGATGTGGGGTCAGTGTGAGGTATAGGGGGTGTGACTGTATATGGTGTGGGGTCAGTGTGAGGTATAGGGGGTGTGACTGTATATGGTGTGGGGTCAGTGTGTGGTGTAGGAGCTGTGACTGTATATGATGTGGGGTCAGTGTGTGGTGTAGGAGCTGTGACTGTATATGATGTGGGGTCAGTGTGAGGTGTAGGAGGGTGTGACTGTATATGGTGTGGGGTCAGTGTGTGGTGTAGGAGGTGTGACTGTATATGATGTGGGGTCAGTGTGTGGTGTAGGAGCTGTGACTGTATATGATGTGGGGTCAGTGTGAGGTGTAGGAGGTGTGACTGTATATGGTGTGGGGTCAGTGTGTGGTGTAGGAGCTGTGACTGTATATGATGTGGGGTCAGTGTGTGGTGTAGGAGCTGTGACTGTATATGATGTGGGGTCAGTGTGAGGTGTAGGAGGTGTGACTGTATATGGTGTGGGGTCAGTGTGTGGTGTAGGAGGGTGTGACTGTATATGATGTGGGGTCAGTGTGAGGTGTAGGAGCTGTGACTGTATATGATGTGGGGTCAGTGTGAGGTGTAGGAGGTGTGACTGTATATGATGTGGGGTCAGTGTGAGGTGTAGGAGGTGTGACTGTATATGATGTGGGGTCAGTGTGTGGTGTAGGAGCTGTGACTGTATATGATGTGGGGTCAGTGTGTTGTGTAGGAGGTGTGACTGTATATGGTGTGTGGTCAGTGTGAGGTGTAGGAGGTGTGACTGTATATGATGTGGGGTCAGTGTGTGGTGTAGGAGCTGTGACTGTATATGATGTGGGGTCAGTGTGAGGTGTAGGAGGTGTGACTGTATATGATGTGGGGTCAGTGTGTGGTGTAGGAGGTGTGACTGTATATGATGTGGGGTCAGTGTGTGGTGTAGGAGGTGTGACTGTATATGGTGTGGGGTCAGTGTGTGGTGTAGGAGGTGTGACTGTATATGGTGTGGGGTCAGTGTGTGGTGTAGGAGGTGTGACTGTATATGGTGTGGGGTCAGTGTGTTGTGTAGGAGGTGTGACTGTACATGATGTGGGGTCAGTGTGAGGTGTAGGAGGTGTGACTGTATATGATGTGGGGTCAGTGTGTTGTGTAGGAGGTGTGACTGTATATGGTGTGGGGTCAGTGTGTGTGTAGGAGGTGTGACTGTATATGATGTGGGGGTCAGTGTGTGGTGTAGGAGGTGTGACTGTATATGGTGTGGGGGTCAGTGTGAGGTGTAGGAGGTGTGACTGTATATGGTGTGGGGTCAGTGTGTGGTGTAGGAGGTGTGATTGTATATGATGTGGGGTCAGTGTGAGGTGTAGGAGGGTGTGACTGTATATGATGTGGGGTCAGTGTGTGGTGTAGGAGGTGTGACTGTATATGGTGTGGGGTCAGTGTGAGGTGTAGGAGGTGTGACTGTATATGATGTGGGGTCAGTGTGTGGTGTAGGAGGTGTGACTGTATATGATGTGGGGTCAGTGTGAGGTGTAGGAGGTGTGACTGTATATGATGTGGGGTCAGTGTGTGGTGTAGGAGGTGTGACTATATATGGTGTGAGGTCAGTGTGTGGTGTAGGAGGTGTGACTGTATATGATGTGGGGTCAGTGTGTGGTGTAGGAGGTGTGACTGTATATGGTGTGAGGTCAGTGTGTGGTGTAGGAGGTGTGACTGTATATGATGTGGGGTCAGTGTGTGGTGTAGGAGGTGTGACTGTATATGATGTGTGGTCAGTGTGTGGTGTAGGAGGTGTGACTGTATATGATGTGTGGTCAGTGTGAGGTGTAGGAGGTGTGACTGTATATGATGTGGGGTCAGTGTGAGGTGTAGGAGGTGTGACTGTATATGGTGTGAGGTCAGTGTGTGGTGTAGGAGGTGTGACTGTATATGATGTGGGGTCAGTGTGAGGTGTAGGAGGTGTGACTGTATATGGTGTGAGGTCAGTGTGAGGTGTAGGAGGTGTGACTGTATATGGTGTGAGGTCAGTGTGTGGTGTAGGAGGTGTGACTGTATATGATGTGGGGTCAGTGTGTGGTTTAGGAGGTGTGACTGTATATGATGTGTGGTGTAGGAGGTGTGACTGTATATGATGTGGGGTCAGTGTGAGGTGTAGGAGGTGTGACTGTATATGATGTGTGGTGTAGGAGGTGTGACTGTATATGATGTGGGGTCAGTGTGAGGTGTAGGAGGTGTGACTGTATATGGTGTGGGGTGAGTGTGAGGTGTAGGAGGTATGACTGTATATGATGTGGGGTCAGTGTGTGGTGTAGGAGGTGTGACTGTATATGATGTGGGGTCAGTGTGAGGTGTAGGAGGTGTGACTGTATATGGTGTGGGGGTCAGTGTGAGGTGTAGGAGGTGTGACTGTATATGATGTGTGGTCAGTGTGAGGTGTAGGAGGTGTGACTGTATATGATGTGGGGTCAGTGTGAGGTGTAGGAGGTGTGACTGTATATGATGTGGGGTCAGTGTGTGGTGTAGGAGGTGTGACTGTATATGATGTGAGGTCAGTGTGTGGTGTAGGAGGTGTGACTGTATATGATGTGTGGTGTAGGAGGTGTGACTGTATATGATGTGGGGTCAGTGTGAGGTGTAGGAGGTGTGACTGTATATGGTGTGGGGTCAGTGTGAGGTGTAGGAGGTGTGACTGTATATGGTGTGGGGTCAGTGTGTGGTGTAGGAGGTGTGACTGTATATGATGTGGGGTCAGTGTGAGGTGTAGGAGGTGTGACTGTATATGATGTGGGGTCAGTGTGTGGTGTAGGAGGTGTGACTGTATATGGTGTGAGGTCAGTGTGTGGTGTAGGAGGTGTGACTGTATATGATGTGGGGTCAGTGTGAGGTGTAGGAGGTGTGACTATATATGGTGTGAGGTCAGTGTGTGGTGTAGGAGGTGTGACTGTATATGATGTGGGGTCAGTGTGTGGTGTAGGAGGTGTGACTGTATATGGTGTGAGGTCAGTGTGTGGTGTAGGAGGTGTGACTGTATATGATGTGGGGTCAGTGTGTGGTGTAGGAGGTGTGACTGTATATGATGTGTGGTCAGTGTGTGGTGTAGGAGGTGTGACTGTATATGATGTGGGGTCAGTGTGAGGTGTAGGAGGTGTGACTGTATATGATGTGGGGTCAGTGTGAGGTGTAGGAGGTGTGACTGTATATGATGTGGGGTCAGTGTGAGGTGTAGGAGGGGTGACTGTATATGGTGTGAGGTCAGTGTGTGGTGTAGGAGGTGTGACTGTATATGATGTGGGGTCAGTGTGAGGTGTAGGAGGTGTGACTGTATATGGTGTGGGGTCAGTGTGTGGTGTAGGAGGTGTGACTGTATATGGTGTGAGGTCAGTGTGTGGTGTAGGAGGTGTGACTGTATATGATGTGGGGTCAGTGTGTGGTGTAGGAGGTGTGACTGTATATGATGTGGGGTCAGTGTGTGGTTTAGGAGGTGTGACTGTATATGATGTGGGGTCAGTGTGTGGTTTAGGAGGTGTGACTGTATATGATGTGTGGTCAGTGTGAGGTGTAGGAGGTGTGACTGTATATGATGTGGGGTCAGTGTGAGGTGTAGGAGGTGTGACTGTATATGATGTGGGGTCAGTGTGAGGTGTAGGAGGTGTGACTGTATATGGTGTGGGGTGAGTGTGTTGTGTAGGAGGTGTGACTGTATATGATGTGGGGTCAGTGTGAGGTGTAGGAGGTGTGACTGTATATGATGTGGGGTCAGTGTGAGGTGTAGGAGGTGTGACTGTATATGATGTGGGGTCAGTGTGTGGTGTAGGAGGTGTGACTGTATATGATGTGGGGTCAGTGTGTTGTGTAGGAGGTGTGACTGTATATGATGTGGGGTCAGTGTGAGGTGTAGGAGGTGTGACTGTATATGATGTGGGGTCAGTGTGAGGTGTAGGAGGTGTGACTGTATATGATGTGGGGTCAGTGTGTGGTGTAGGAGGTGTGACTGTATATGATGTGGGGTCAGTGTGAGGTGTAGGAGGTGTGACTGTATATGATGTGGGGTCAGTGTGTGGTGTAGGAGGTGTGACTGTATATGATGTGGGGTCAGTGTGAGGTGTAGGAGGTGTGACTGTATATGATGTGGGGTCAGTGTGAGGTGTAGGAGGTGTGACTGTATATGATGTGGGGTCAGTGTGAGGTGTAGGAGGTGTGACTGTATATGATGTGGGGTCAGTGTGTGTAGCGGATCAGAATCTGTTCTATAAATAGAATCTCATTCTACACCTTTCTTGACACCTGGCTGGCTTTCAGCACCTGCGTTGCTCTATGAATTAAAGATTTGGTTTCAGGAGGAGATGTTCTCTGTAGACAGGCTGTGGTTTCTGCTGGATTAGGAGATCACAGCGTTGGAGAAGCTTCGACCCAGACGAGCCGCATGTCCTGCGTGTGCGGTGTTGCGAGTCAGGATGTGAGGTGAATTGCGCTGAAACGCAGGTTTAAAGTTTGATGCTGGGTCTGATTCTCGGCTCGTTAGGAGCGTAGCTGCTTCCTGCGCTCTCGCTCCTGATGAAAGTTTGATGAGGACGGAGAAGAAGAACTGCGACCGGCTGCAGGTCTAAGTTGCGACGGCAGTGAAATGCTCGTCATGCGGCGTCGGTATGAATTTTTTAGTGCAGACGTGTGGTGTTCGTCTGCCGCTCGACTTCACTGAGCTGTTAAACTGCTTTACAGTGGATAAACAGTTCATCCAGGATCAGAAGTTAAACCCCACCAACACCCCCCATAACCAAAACCATGCCGTATGTAGCCGTATATCATGTGTCAGTGTGAAACTCTCTGTTCTAGATACAGTCAGAACCACTACACCACCGTACTGACCACTACACCACCATACTGACCACTACACCACCATACTAACCACTACACCACCATACTAACCACTACACCACCGTACTGACCACTACACCACCATACTAACCACTACACCACCATACTAACCTCTACACCACCATACTGACCACTACACCACCATACTAACCACTACACCACCATACTAACCTCTACACCACCATACTAACTACTACACCACCATACTGACCACTACACCACCATACTGACCACTACACCACCGTACTAACCACTACACCACCATACTAACTACTACACCACCATACTGACCACTACACCACCATACTAACCACTACACCACCATACTAACCACTACACCACCATACTAACCACTACACCACCATACTAACCACTACACCAACGTACTAACCACTACACCACCATACTGACCACTACACCACCATACTAACCACTACACCACCATACTAACCACTACACCACCATACTAACCACTACACCACCATACTAACCACTACACCACCGTACTAACCACTACACCACCATACTAACCACTACACCACCATACTAACCACTACACCACCATACTAACCACTACACCACCATACTAACCACTACACCACCGTACTAACCACTACACCACCGTACTAACCACTACACCACCATACTAACCACTACACCACCATACTAACCACTACACCACCATACTAACCACTACACCACCTTACTAACCACTACACCACCATACTAACCACTACACCACCATACTAACCACTACACCACCTTACTAACCACTACACCACCATACTAACCACTACACCACCATACTGACCACTACACCACCGTACTGACCACTACACCACCATACTAACCACTACACCACCATACTGACCACTACACCACCGTACTAACCACTACACCACCGTACTAACCACTACACCACCATACTAACCACTACACCACCATACTAACCACTACACCACCATACTAACTACTACACCACCATACTAACCACTACACCATCATACTGACCACTACACCACCATACTAACCACTACACCACCATACTAACCACTACACCACCATACTAACTACTACACCACCATACTAACTACTACACCACCATACTAACCACTACACCACCATACTGACCACTACACCACCATACTGACCACTACACCACCATACTGACCACTACACCACCGTACTAACCACTACACCCACCATACTAACCACTACACCACCATACTGACCACTACACCACCATACTGACCACTACACCACCATACTGACCACTACACCACCGTACTAACCACTACACCACCATACTAACCACTACACCACCATACTGACCACTACACCACCATACTAACCACTACACCACCATACTAACCACTACACCACCATACTAACCACTACACCACCATACTGACCACTACACCACCGTACTAACCACTACACCACCATACTAACCACTACACCACCATACTGACCACTACACCACCGTACTAACCACTACACCACCATACTAACCACTACACCACTGTACTAACCACTACACCACCATACTAACCACTACACCACCATACTGACCACTACACCACCATACTAACCACTACACCACCATACTAACCACTACACCACTGTACTAACCACTACACCACCATACTAACCACTACACCACCATACTAACCACTACACCACCATACTGACCACTACACCACCATACTGACCACTACACCACCATACTAACCACTACACCACCATACTAACCACTACACCACCGTACTAACCACTACACCACCATACTGACCACTACACCACCATACTAACCACTACACCACCATACTAACCACTACACCACCATACTGACCAC